>RJWJ010008100.1:42235-54798 GCA_004363605.1 Indri indri | reverse complement strand
TTTTTTTTTTTTTTTTTTTTTTTTGAGACAAGGTTTCACTCTGTCACCTGTGCTAGAGTGCAGTGGTGGCATCATCATAGCTCACTGCAACCTCAAACTCCTGAGGTTCAAGTAATCCTCCTGCCCCAGCCTCCTGAGTAGCAGGGACTACAGGCACACGCCACCACACCGCTAATTTTTAAATTTTTTGTAGAGATGGGGTCTGGCTGGTCTCAAACCTCTGGGCTCAAGCCATCCTCCTGCCTTGGCCTCCCAAAATGCTGATTATAGGCATCAGCCATTGCTCTAGGCTAGAATTTTCTCCCTTTTTTTAAGGCCGAATAATAGTCCATAGTACGAATATACCACATTTTGTTTATCTATTCATCCATTCATGGACACTTGGGTTGCTTTCACCTTTTGGCTGTTGCCAGTAGTGCTGTTATAAGATGGTATTGTTTTTTACATTTCAATTTCTAATTGTTTGTTGCTAGTACTATTTATTTTTATATATAAGTATTGAATCCTGCAACCTTGCTAAACTTACTTATTAGCTCTAGTAGCTTTTTTGTAGCTTCTGTTGGATTTTCTACATAGAGCATCATATCATCTACTAATAAAGAAAGTTTTACTTCTTTCTGGTCCTCATGTTATTTCTTTTTCTTACCTGATTGCACTGGCTAGATCCTCTGGTATAATGTTGAATAAAAGAATAGATACATTGTTTCTGATCTTCAGGCGAAAGCATTTAGTCTTTCACCATTAAGCATGATGTTAGCTGTAAGTTTTTCATATGTGATCTTTATCAGGTTGTGAAAGCTCCCCTTTTATTACTACTTTGCTGAGAGTTTTAATCAGGAATGGATGTTGGATTTTGTCAAGTGCTTTTTTATGTCTGTCAAAGTGATCATTGGATTTTCTCTTTCAGTTTGTTAACATGGTGAATTACATTGATTTTCAAATGTTTAAACAACCTTGCATTCCTGGGACAAGCCTCATTTGGTTATGATGTCTTATTCTTTGTCTATGTTGTTGGATTCTATTTGCTGAGGAATTTGTTAAGAATTTTTGCATCTGTGTTTATGAGGATAGTTTTCTTTTGTTGTAATATTTATAAGATTCATCATACAGTTGGACCTTTATCTGTGGGTTCAACCAACCATGGATTGAAAAAAAAAAAACAACAGTAAAAAACACTGACACTTTCCAAGCTCCCAGGTAATTTCAGTGTACAACAGGGCAAAGAACCACCACTCCAGAGTTTAGAGAAGACCCTTGCTTCTCAGATTGTGGTATATCAGTATCACTTGGAAACTTGTTAGAAAGGCAGACTTGGCGGGACACGATGGCTCATGCCTGTTATTCCAGCACTTCGGGAGGTTGAGGTGTGAGGATTGCTTGAGGCCTGGAGTTCGAGACCACCCTGGACAGCATAGTGAGACTGCATCTCTACAAAAAATTTGAAAAAAATTAGCTGGATGTGCTGGCACGTGCTTGTAGTCCCAGGTACTCGGGAGGCTGAGGCAAGAGAATTTCTTGAGCCCAGAAGTTTGAGGCTGTAGTGAGCGATGATCGCACCACTGCACTCTAGCCCGGGTGACAGAATGAGACCCTGTCTTGAAAAGTGACAACAACAAAAAGAAATGCAGACTCTGAGGGCCCCAGTCCATGTCTATGAGATCAGAATCTGTGTCTTAACAGATCCCCAGGTGATCTCTATGTACATTAACGTTTGAGAAGCAGTGATCTGTACCTGATTTATCCATGCAACAAATATTTAGCAACACCTGCTGTGGGCCACGCTATTCCAAGTGGAGTGGGGGCGGGTCTATTGAATTTTTTGTGTCTGCTGCCTCGTTTGTAATTTTTTTTTTAGAAATCCTGTTTTTATTTTGTGACTACAACACTTTATATCTCTGAGGAGATTAATGAAAGTTTTCTGTCTGAAATTTCTTTTTCAGGGTGTTTCCTCTTGGTTGCTTTTTTCTGCATGTTTTGCTCTCTTTCTCCCGTGTTAGAAGCTTTCCTTGGGTGTCAGGTAATTTTTTTGTTTGCTCTTTTTTTTTGTTGAGACAGAGTCTCACTCTCTTGCCTGGGCTAGAGTGCCGTGATGTCATCATAGCTCACAGCAACCTCAGACTCCTGGGCTCAAGCAATCCTCCTGCCTCAGCCTCCCAAGTAGCTGGGACTACAGGCATGTGCCACCATGGCCGGCTAATTTTTTAATATATGTATATATTTTTAGTTGTCCAGATCGTTTTTCTATTTTTTAGTACAGACGGGGTCTCGCTCTTGCTCAGGCTGGTCTTGAACTCCTGGCCTTGAGCGATCCATGCGCTTCAGCCTCCCAGAGTGCTAGGATTACAGGCATGAGCCACCATGCCTGGCCTGTTGTCTGCTCTTGATTAACGGAGGGAGATTATAGCGCTGGGTGGCCTTGTTGGCTGAGCTTTGTATGGTGACCAGGATGGGCCATTTGTTGGGAACCCCCAATGTTGGTATCTTTACATCTTTCTTGGTCTGGTCAGAGTTCCCAGAGAAGACACCTCTTATCTCCTTCCAGGAGATAAGGGCCGGTCTCCACCTTTTGGGGGCAGGTAGAGAAGGGAACTGGGATTTGACATCTATTGTGTGTGCTTTCCTTGTTTGGGATGTGGCACCCTTTGTTCTCAACCAAGCCTGTTGTGCCCTGTACAGAGATGTTCTGTTTATCCTCTTTAGGGAAATCCCTGTCTTTTGTAGGCAGGTGGTGGGGCTTGTGGCTTTGTGTTGGGGAGGGAGTCTACCAGTCTTACTTGTTTCTTAAATAGCTTTTAAATAATCCTCTGTATTTTAGCATTTTTACCATTTCCTTTCTGACAGATCACCTCTTCTTCCAGAGGTTTCTGGGCTGCTAGTTCCTAGGCCTTTTGAGGGTTTTTTGGGGTCAGTCAGTCCTCTAATCTTGGGATTTGTGATTTTCTCAGGTCTTCTGTCAATTGTTGCGGTCCCTTCTCTGGGCCGCTGACCTTCACCAGTCCCTGACCTTGGCAGGGCTGCGCCTCCATGGCCAGAAGAGAACCACTATCACCCTGAACGTTTGCTCTCTCCCAACTCCTGGAGATCCGTTGCCCCTACAGCGGCTTCTTAATGCCTTGGACCAGGCAAGCCCCTTCCCTTTTCAGGGTCACAGTTTCTTCACTGGTCAAGTGGGCAGGCAGGATATAGTGGAATTTAAGGTATATATCTTGAAGCCCCTGGCATTTCTCTCACTCCCAGACTCTCCTGGGCCCTGCATCCTGTCCTAGATTATATGTTTCCAGCTCCTGGGGTTTTGGTGTAGATGTGGTCCCAAGGGGATGAGCAGTGCATCTTGCAGCGTAAATGTCGTACAAATCACAGCTCTGGCATCTCCTCACCACTGTTCCTTTCCCCACCCCACCTCCAGGGCCCAACAATGGGCCCCTTCAGCTCTGGGCTCTTGCTGTGGGGTGGGGGTGGGGCAAGGGCAGGATGACCAGCTGGACGGCCTCTGCCCAGCCCTGGAAGAGCTCTGGGAGTGACTGGCTGCTGGGAGCTGGACTGTATCCTTCCTCCCACCCACCATCCTCCTTTCCCAGGAGGATGCTGGGCCTTGGTGCTGTGACAGTGGCTGTGCTGGACAGTCGGGGAGAGGCAGCTCTCTACAGTACTCAGCATCCCAGGCCTGGCACCCAGGCATGCGTGGTGTGCATGGGAATAAGACCCAGACAGCCGCAGGAATTTATCTTCTGTCACACGCTGCTGGCGTTCGTGTGTGGGGGAGGGATGCTCCAGGAGCGCATTAGGGCTCGCAGTGTCCTGTCTCTGGGTGTCAGGGTTGGCACGCTGGTCTTGAGCTGGTGGAGCAAGAAACAGCTTCACGGTAGTTTCAAGGCTAACTTGATACGGGGGAGGGGGGTTCAGTGTGGGCTCTGTTGTTTGGTCCTTTTCCTTTTCTCTAAAAGTTACACCTCCTCTGCTAGAGTGGAAGGAAATGAAGCAGAGGAGGGTCCCTGTCTGGTGTGTCTGTCACTGCCTTCTTACCCTTTCCTGTGCTCCTCCTCTCGGTGAGCTGGGATGCCCGACAAACCCAGGCCCCCTTCCCATCAACCTTCATGGCATCCTGCCCCAGCCCTCCCTCCACAGTCTGGTGGCAGACACCTTTGTGAAGGATGATTCAAAGCTCTCGCCCTGCTTGAGGGAGTGGCTGAGTTGTCCCTGGGTCTGAAATGGCTTTATGGCAGCTAAGTAGCTTAGTGGGTCTGGGATGGGGGTGGCTGTAATGAGATTGACAGCCCGTCTTCCCTTGAAGGTTCTGGCTTCTCTGGATTAGAAATAATGGGGAAGGGCTAAGCTAGGGAGAGGGGAGGGCAGTCAGGCTTGTTCCTGGCGTCCACTGGGAAAGTAAGGTGGCAGCAGCTTATGAGAAAGAAGGCAGGCCGCCTTTCTGCAGTGTTTGTCACAAAGGCTGAATGCCTTTTCAGCAAACTCTCCACCGGCTCTCTTGCCAGGTTCTGCCTTCAAGGTGACAAATGTCGACAGATGGTTACCTTACAATGTACAAGCCACAATAGAGGTGTGTACAAGGGGCTTCCTCAATAGAATTATGTACTAATACAGGGGTTTATAGGAATAGTAACTCTTTAAGGACGGGAGCATGACGGATAATTTAAGACATTAACTGCCACGTGAGTTGCATTTAATTCACACTAGTTTTGAGCCTGGGGCCTTGTGAAGCCTATGTAACTCATGTCTCTTCACCTTGGGTGCTGTGAGAACTATTTTTCAAGTTGCATGTAACTCATGCACAAAAAATAATAAAAAATAACAAAATTTTCATTAAATTAGGATCATTTTGTTTTTGAAGTTTTTATTCTGTTTTCATAATGAAACACCATGACCCCAAGGAAAAAAAATTTTTTCTAGTGTGACAGTATTTGTGTTAATTTTTTTAATTCTTTTGGATGTTTTCCATATGTATTATTATGTGTTTATACTACTTTTGTTTTCAAGCATTTCTTCAACAAAACAACATGAGAGGCAGAAATAACCATTTGGGGATAGGAAGTGGGAATTTACAGAAGAGATGGCATTTGATTTGGGTCTTGAGGTGTGTATAGGAGTACATCATGTAAACAAAGAGAAGGAGTGTCACAGACAAAGAATAGCTCGAAGACATTAAAGAGCAGGTGTGTCTAGGGAATAGCAAGCATTTGAAAGAGATGGAGGTAGAGAAATAGTCAAGGAGTGGATCCTACATGGTCTTTATGCTAACAGGGGATTTGACTCATTGAGGAGTTACTGAAGGATGCAAACAGAGGAGGGACATCAGGTTTGTGTTCAGGTGACAATAATAATAATGGGCAACCCTCTTCCAGGTGCTGTGCAGGTGTGCTAGTCATTTTTCCCATTGACTTTTCATAATAGCTCTATGGATGAGATTCTGTTTATCCCCACTCTACAAATGAGGAAATTGAGGCTTAGAAGTTAAGCGATTTGCCCCAAAGTTGCTCAGCTAGGAAGTGATGGAGCCAAAATTTCAGCCCAGGTCTGACTCCTGATCTTGATGGTGTTGATGGGAGGAATACTGAGGAGGTTGAAGCAACATGATTTCGTGGTGTGTCTGGTGGAGGAGGTAGAGGAAGGGCGGGCAGGGGGTGTGTGGTCTCTAGCACAGGTGGCTGGTGTCAGCTTGTGATGTTCTCAGTCAGGAGACAGGAGCATGGATTAGTAGAGTTTAAGGAGGGGATGATGAGCTCAGTTGGGACATGCAATTTGTGGTACCTGTGCAGCCTCCTGGTGGAGCTGCCCTGTAAATATCTGGAAATGTGGGTCTAGAGGCACAGGATCTCAGGAATGGAGATGGTGGTAATATGAGCCCTGGGAGGAGAGGAGGTGACCCCCAGGGAGTAGAGCATCCTTTGAGAAGAGAACAGGCATGGGTTCAAAAGTCTTAGGAAATACCAACAGTTAAGAAGAAGGGTGAGGAGCCTTTAGGGCTGGCCTTGGCCTGTGGGCCCACGACCACCAGCAAACACAGCCTCAGCCTTAGGACCTCAGCTGCCAAGCTTCCCCCGGAGGGATGGGCCCTGAGTGTCCTGGAGCTGGAGAGGGTGTGGACAGCCACAGTGTGTGTCTGAATCACTCCCTTCCCTTTCCTGGCGCCTGGCCAGCCTCCTCCCCAGACCAGTGTGATGTCAGACCCAGGCTGACCTGAAGGTGTGGGATTGCCTGGTGCACTTCCCTCTGGGATGAGGTTGTGAGGGGAACCAAGCTGGCCTTGGGCCGAAAGCATGGGCCCTATGCACACAGGGGTGAGTTGAGGCTAATGGGACTTGGGGGGGCTGACATGTGGAGGCAAGATATTCCTCTGGCAGGGAGAGGAGCTGTAAGTCTCCGTCCTCCCCAGTGTGTTTTTTTTCCTCTAGCGCTTGGAGAAGAGGGAGGTGGAGATGGGAGAGGGCCAGCTTGGAGGTAGGGTTGGCATATATTCCCAAGAATACGGTAGATTGTTTTGGAAAAATCCTCTTGGCCGGAAATTACATGTCATGTCTGCTTCTCAGCGTGGATTTGTCACTTCACTGATGCTGTTGGAGAGGCTGGGGAGAAGGGAGTGGACAGGAGTGGTGGGCTGGTCCCCAGCCTCTCCTGGATGCCTTTAGCTAGGTGCTGTGAAGAGACAGAAGGGCAAGTGAAGACCAGAGGGGTGTGCATGTGGGGGCTTCTCCACATCCTAGAGGTAGCTTGGATCCTGTGGATGTCTTACAGCAGGCTAGGAGACAGGAGAATTATGGAGGGACGAGGCAGGGAGAAAGCAGGAAGGAGGAATGGTTTGGATCAGACCCTGCATCCAACCAGGGCAAGATGGGGTGGGCCTAGCAGTTTCAGCTTTGTTTTCTACAGCATCCTGACTTTGGGTTTTTGCAGGTACTCCCAAGACTAGTTTCTGTCTTAGCTGCAGGAAGCTGCTGAGGAGTTTCTGCCTAGAATAGACCAGGTGTCCTGGACCCCCTGCCTCGCAGAATCAGCCTCCTACCCCAGCTTCAAGGTGGGGAAGGGGCTGTGTGAGGAGAGTGGGCCTTATGCGTACCCACTCAGTGCCCTCCTGGGGTCTCTTTCCTTAGCCTGGAAGCAGAGTGGGGAGGGGTGTCACGTCTCAGCATCTCTGCCTTCTCTGCCCAACCTAGGGAGGGGTGAAGGTGCCCTAAGCTCAGCCCTAACCACCTGGTACTAAGGAGTCAGTGGATGCTTCAGATGCCATCAGAATGAGAGGGTGTGTGTGTGTGTGGCGCCTTGGGGCCCTGGGGGCTGGAGGGAGAGGAGGAGCCTCTGCAGCAGGACTTCCTGGGCTGGCCTCACCCCGGTGCTGGGTGAGACACCCCTGTGTGGGCACGTGTTGCAGTGGCTTCTCCAGCAGGAGTCTGGGCGCTGGAGTCACTTCTCGGAAGTCAGAGAGGTCAGCCCCAGTACCCTGGCCTGCCCAGCACTCCCAGGCGCACAGCTTTGCTGTCTCGGGGAAGGTGGGGAGGAGATGTCACGGCAGCTGGGCTCATGGGGCTGCAGGGTAGGCTGCATGGCCACCGCGTCTCCCTCTCCCTCGAGTGCCGGGAGGTGTGGCATCCATGGTAGGTGAGGAGCGTGTGGTGGAGCTGCGGCGCGGCGTGGGGCGGGCGGCAGGTGGGCGCTTTGCATTCTTGGAGCAGGGCGGAAGCTGGGGCAGGTGGAAGAGTAGCGCCCAGGGATGTCTAAAAGGAGGGGTCTTAGGTTGAGTCAGGATGAGGCTTTTCTTCTATGGGCTTCTTAGATGGACCCCCTTATCAAGGAATATCGCGGGGGGCTCTTGAATCTCCGAGGCCCTAATTGGTGGCCCTGGAGCTCTGGGGTCCTGGAGGCGGGCTGAGGGCAGAGTGGAGTTGTGGCTCTGTGGTCAGGGAAGGTGCAGCCCCTGCCCCGGCTGTCTCTGTCTCTGTGGGGGCCAGCCCTAGCTGGCACAGCCCTCCCCTCCATTCCTTTCCTCCTCCTTGGAGAAGGGGTGGGAGCAGCGCTGTGGCGAGGGGAGAGGCGGAGTGGAGGCTGGGGATGGGGTTGGGGGAGGGGGCGGCTGGCCGCAGGCCCAGAGGATGAGAGGCTGTGACCACTGGGCTGCCAGTTGGTGGCGGATGTGAGGCTGTGAGGTGCACGGTCACCTGGCCTCGAGGCTCGCGGCGCTAGGGTGCATTGGCGGCCCCTGCCCTCCTGGAGGATGCTTGAGGCCCGGCCCCTCAGGACGCAGGGCAGTGACGCTGCCGGTGCCGCTGGAGGGGCGGGGGCTGCGGCCGCCGGCGCTGCTTCCCTCCTTGACCGAACCACCACCGGGAGCTTGGGCTCCATGGGGGAGAGATCTGCTTACCAGCGCCTCGCTGGGGGCGAGGAGGGACAGCAGGTAATGAGGGGAGGCTAGGGCACAGCCAGGTACCTGGGACTCAGACCCCATCATTTGGCGGTGCGCTGAGGGCCCAGCCCTCTGCAGCAGCCTCTCAGGAGTGAGTGGTGTCTGTGCTTCTGGAACCGCCCGGGGATAGAGCCTTGGGGTTAGGAGGCTGGGTAAAGAGTGGGGTGTGTGTGATGGTGTGGTGGGGTCAGGGGTTTCGGCGGTGGTGAATTAGTGATGCTGGCATCTGCCTCAGTGTGCATGGGTCCCCTGGGACCCAAATACGCTGCTCTTTGGGCATTCTTTAATGCTCCATGGGAGCCCAGGAAACACAGCTAGGATTTGGGTTTAGTCTTTTATGGCAAGTGAGTCTCTGTGCCCTGGGCATGCCCATTTACTGGGCTTTCAAATATGCATATCAAGCTAAATGTTCATTTGCTTTGGAAAATATGGTCCCCGTATAGATGGGGCCGCTTCCGTTCCCTTTGGAGTGCAAGCACTTTCTCTCCTGGCCAGCAGAGGGCGGTAGCTGACAGGAGAAAGGGGGACACGGCCCGGAGAGTTGAGGCAGAAAGGTCGGGTCTGTTTTTCTTCGGCTGCAGGAGAAAGGGGTCCAGGAGCTGCCCCATTCTGACCTTCAACACACTTCGCTTCTCACAGCCTCCCATGCTGGATTGCTGGGCAAGCTGCTAGGGTTTGTTCTTACTGAACATGCAAGGGAGGGTCAGGCATGGGGTTCTGGTGGCTTTGGGTCACATCTTTCTGGGGTGGCTAGTTTTTAATCTGGTTATTCTGATCCAGCAGCCCTATCTTACAGTAGAAGGAGTAACCCTGCTTAAATTGCCCCCTGACCTCAGGTCCCCCTGGGTCTCCTTCCGGGTGGTGCCTGGTGCCAGGATAGGCTATAGGCTTCTTTGGTCTGAGGGCATGGTGTGCCAGGATTTGGGGAAGAGTTAGCTCCAGCGTCACTTTGACCTGACTTTGTCTTGTCCATTCGCTCTGACCTCAGACTGAGGGGAAGCTGCACCTGCCTGTCTCCACAGCTTTGGGCAGGAGATGATGGAGATGATGGGGACTGGGAAGAGGGATTGATGCCAGGGGTGTCCCCCAACCCCTCGGGGTCAGACCAGGAAATGTCTGTCCCTTCAGGCATCCCCAGGGAGACCAAGCACTGGGAGAGGCCCTGGAAAGAGAGCCTGGGATGCTGATTCCTCAAAACTCTCTCGCCCCAGCTGCCTACCCTCCAGCCAGCTGGGGCTCCCTGAGCTGGTGGCCAGCTGGACAGGGACAAGAGAGTAGTGTGCAAGAAACAGGGGCTCCCTAGGCATGGCCTGGTGGGGGGAGCTGGGGGAGCCGGAGAGCACTTCCTGCAGCTGTCAGGTGTGTCTGGGGGCTGTAGTGAGGGGAGTGTAAGAGCAGCTGGTGCTCTTTGAGTAGGGGCAGAGGGATCAGTTGTCAGTTCTAGGAACGTGGGGGGCCCACGGGGGCTTGGTG
This sequence comes from Indri indri, assembly GCA_004363605.1. NCBI lineage: Eukaryota > Metazoa > Chordata > Mammalia > Primates > Indriidae > Indri > Indri indri. The sequence goes on along the minus strand of RJWJ010008100.1, from coordinate 44,915 downwards.
GAGAGTCTCCAGTCCCCTTAAGTGGAGTCTGTTGTCTGTGTGTGTGTGGGTGCTATGCAAGAGACATCCTACAGCCTGGGATCCTACAGCTTTGGGGTGGGGGCATCCCAGCAGGGGTCTTGGGGCATATTTGTTTTAAAGGGGTTTTGGACCTTGGCCAGCTGGTTTGGGTAGCCAGGGTGCTGTGAGCAGCAGACAAGGCAACCCCAGGGTAGGGGGTGGAGATCCTCACCCCCACCCGACCCTTGCTCTTGGCTGGACTGCTCCACTCTGGCAGGCTGCCGGCCTCCTATTTCCGTCGGGCACCAGGGTAACAGGGCCACATTAGGGTCTGAGCCAGGAGATGCCCAGCCAAGGCTGGGACTGGGGGGATGGGGAAGGGTCTGCCTGCAGGGTCCAGGAAAGATTCTTTGGGATCCCAGCCCCCAACTCAGGTTGTGTTCTACGCCCTACATCCCCAGACAAGCCTGTATGGGGGCCTGTAGTCTCTCTTTGTACATGCTGTTTGATTCACATAACCCCCACCCTAAAATCCCAGGAGTTGTCTGCAACTGTGAGAGCTGGGGTAGAAGCCAGAGACAGGGGGCCTTGTGTATGGGGAGGCAGGGGGGCCAGCGCGGGTGGCTGGGAGGAAGAGTCCCCCCCATTCCTGCTGCCCTCTTGGCAGTGATTCAGAAAGGTCCTTTTTCAGCCAGTGTCAGAGCTGCTCAGCAGGGGTGGGAGGGAGGGAGGAGGGAGGGAGGGAGGGCGGGCAAATGGGTGGGGAAGCCAGGGAGCAGGGCTGGAGCTGTGACCACTGCACTGGAGAGAAGACACAGAAACAGGACGGAGGGCCCAGGCTGCAGCCAGCACAAGAGCTAATCTGCTGCCTGCCAGACTGGCCAGCTGTGGAAGCCCAGCCGGGCTTGCAGCAGAGCAGAGGGGCCCACCCTGTTCTTCTGCTCCATTCCCACCCCCAGCGTGGGATTTTGGGGTCTCCTGGGACAAACCCCTGGCCAACTTCCCTTCTGGGCGTGAAAGTCAGAAGCTGAGGCCCCTGCTCACCCACTTCCCGGGCTAAAGCCCCAGTGGCCTGCTCAGCGGGGTCCACCTCCGTGGAGATGCCAGCGGCACGTCGGTTCCCTGGCCTAGAGCTCTCCTTTCCTCTCCTGGCCAGACTGCGTCGGCGTCTATACACAGTGAGTGGGGGGCTGGGGGCGGGGGCTGGGCTGGCTGGGGACTGGGTTGGTTCCTCGGAGAGCGGGACTGGGAGTGGCTGAGGGACATCTCCAGTGAGGGCTTGACTGGGGAGTCTGGGCCAGGTAGCCTCTCCCCTCTGGCTGCTGCATTCATTCTTGTCAGTCTGTGTGTTAGAAAAGTGTGTGCAGGAGCCAGGTCAAGTGTGTGCTTGCACACCAGCCATGGAGCTGGGTCAGACGCAGGTGTGCAGACTCCACACTGTGCTGGGGGCCAGGCACACACAGAATTGGAGACTGTCTGAGCTGGGGGGCGAGCTGCAGCCATGCTCTGTGCTTCGCAAAGAAACTTGGGCTGGAGGGAGGTTTGGGGAGGGGAGGCGACCTGTCTGGGGTTACCCTGGGCTTAGCAGTAGAGGCAGGACTGGGACTCTGACTCCTTTCCTCGGTGGTATCCCAGTGTTCTTCCCAGTCATCTGACACACACCCCTACGCAAAAGCCCTGTCCCTGGGGTTGGGGAACAGGGAGGGGAGCATACAGCTGAGCAGAGAGGTTTGTTAGCTGGTGCAGGCCTGGCCGTGCTTTCTGAGTAGCTGCTTCGGGGGAGGGGCCTCTGGGTCTCCCCAGCTCTGACCACTCAGGGCACCGCTTTGAGCTGTTTCAGGAGCCCAGACGACGGCAGGAATAGGGAACTGGAGCCCTGGGACTTGTGGTGGGAAGGAGAGGAGGGGGCCTATAGACTGCTTAACTTGGTGGGGCCAGAAACCCCATCTTGAGGCTGAGCCTTATAGGCTGTGGGGTCATTTTGCTCCAGGGATGGGGTAGCGATGGTGGGAATGCTGGCTGGCCCCTCCTGGCCAGGCCATGGGGAGAAACTGCCTAGGCCAGTGATTTTCATGGTGCACCTCTGGGCTTTCTTCTGGAAAGCAGCGATGCCCTGTCCTCTTAAACCCTTTTTTGGCCGGGCGCTGTGGCTCACGCCTGTAATCCTAGCTCTCTGGGAGGCTGAGGCGGGCGGATCGTTCTGAGCTCAGGAGTTCGAGACCAGCCTGAGCAAGAGCGAGACCCCATCTCTACCAAAAATAGAAAGAAATTAATCGGACAGGTAAAAATATGTATAGAAAAAAAATTAGCCGGGCATGGTGGCGCATGCCTGTAGTCCCAGCTACTCGGGAGGCTGAGACAGTAGGATTGCTCGAGCCCAGGAGTTTTGAGGTTGCTGTGAGCTAGGCTGACACCATGGCACTCGCCCCCAGGCGAGAGTGAGACTCTGTCTCAAAAAAAAAAAAAAAAAACAAAAAACCCTTTTTTGTAAACAGATGATTTTGTTAAGGTGAATCAGTTAATAGAGCTGAATGCTTAGAACTGTGCTTGGCATATAGGAAGTGTAATTGAAGTGTTAAATGTTATTTTTATTGTTACTCTTCTAAAATTAATAGAAATTTAACCTGTTATCTCTGTATGTGTGGGTGTGTATGTGTTTGGAGTCAACCAGTCAACATAA
>RJWJ010008100.1:0-42135 GCA_004363605.1 Indri indri | reverse complement strand
TTCACCTGCGTGAATTGAGTTGTCTGGGATTTGGAACAGTATGTGAGATTGTCCTGTGTGTTGTAAGATAACGCATGTTCTTGTTCTCCAGCCACCCACTAAATGTTATTCATGCCCCCCAAACATTGTGACAACCAAAAGTGTCCCCTAGGGGGCTGTGCAGCCCTCATGAGAACTATCCAAAGAAAGGGTTACAGCTTAAAGTTTGGAAACCACCAGCTGGCCCAGCCGCCTTGGTGGAAGAGCCAGGATTTGAACTGAGGGTTTCTCATTCCCATTTGTCATTCTTTATACTTGCCTGAGCTGCCTGGGAAAGTCTGAACTGGCACTGTGTTGGCAGGACCACTGGCTCATGCTGGCTAGGCTGTGAGTGCCTGCCTCTCTTTGTGCATCTCATTGTAATGAGAGCTGGGGATGAGGCCACCTTGGAGTTGGGCAGGGGCGGGGGGTTGGGGAGGATCGCTTGGCTCCTAGCCGGGCAGCTGGCCTTTTTCCTCTTGCCTGCCTTCCTCACTGGAGATTGAGCATGGGTCAGGGCTGGCCTGGCCTGGCCAAGCGCTCAACTCTGAGATGTCTTCCTTGGACGGGGATGGGTTTGGTGTCCCAAGGGTCAGGCTGCTTAGCTTTGAAGGTGCCACCGGCCTCTTTCTCTGGGCCCAGGAGAGTATAGGTCAGATGTCATTCACTGGTACCCGTTGGCTGATTGTAGCCTGCAGATGTGTTTTGTTTGGCCAGCACTGCAATGGTGCATGCCGTTTCAAATTTGAACGAACAGTGGACATGGTTAAAAAGTCAGGAGAAAGATGATATATAAGGAACAGAATGGTGTGAATAGTGTGTGACTATTTATTTGTGTGAAGGTAAAAACAAAATCTGAAAGAGTACGTAAAAGACATTGGCTGCTGGCTTCAGGGACAAGGAGCTAGGTGGCTGGGCAGTAGGGGAGGGAATGAGACCTTATGGTTCCTGTGTGCCTTTTGAATATTTTACTGTGTGTGTATATTACCTTTTCAAAAAAATTTTAATGGCAAGATTTCACATATAAATTCATATTTCTGGTTATTTCTTGAAAAAATTGGAAGCTTTGACAACACTGGGCCAGTCTCTCATGACAGCCATTGACAGGAGCAGAAGTCCTCACTGACTGGGGTATCTGAAAGCCTACCTCCATCCCCACCCTTCCCTATTGTCTTACACTTGCCGTGGCCCTGTAGGCTCTTGGTGGTGGCCTGTGGAGTGGTCTTTGGGTTTTTGGAAGAAACTCCAGGGTTGTCGAGCATTGGGAGGAGCTTAACTTAGAGCTCACTTGGTCCCAGGATCTTCCTGTGGAGCCCCTCGGATCTGAGGAGCCCCTGGGCGGGCCTAAGGGGACACTCTACCCCCAAAAACATTTTATTAAAATTTCAGGAGTAAGAATGTGTCTGTTGTTAAGGAGAGACAATTGTTTTTATCAGATTTTCAAAGGGCTGTGACCCCTGGAGACTTGAAGAGCAGGTTGATCTCAGGTCGCTCGGCCACAGATTTTGGGAGTAAGACCCCGACTCCTGACTCCAGGGCCAGGGTTGTATCCCAGCTGCCCTAACTCTACGCTTGCTGCTGGCACGAATGGGGGAAGCAGGTACAGGCTGTTCTGTACTGCTGTTGTGGGGAGCAAGAAGGTGGTTTATGAGTTCCTCCAGACAATGGTCTAGTAGATGTGGGTGAGCCCCAGCACTCAGGGGCAGGGCTCCTGTTACCTCCCGCATCCCTGGTCCCTGAGTCGTTCTCCTCTCCCCACAGCGGCTGGGCAGCAGCAGCATGCAGCCGGAAGAGGGCACAGGCTGGCTGCTGGAGTTGTTGTCCGAGGTGCAGCTACAGCAGTACTTCCTGCGGCTCCGCGATGACCTCAATGTTACCCGCCTGTCCCACTTTGAGTATGTCAAGAATGAGGATCTGGAGAAGATTGGCATGGGCCGGCCTGGTAGGTGGGACATTGGCCTTACTTGTCTTTACCCTTCTAACCATTTACATCCTCTATCCTCAGGACCACAAAGCACGTGGAAGGCCCGCCCCCCTTTATTCCATGGGGTGGCAGCTGAGAACTCTGTCTGCCTGTCCCAGAGCCCCTGAGGTGGGGCTGGAGGGACATCAGTAGTTGCTGCACACAGGAGTTTGCAGGTGTAAACGTGAATCAGAGTTTGAGGAGAAAAAAGACTTTTTGAAGCTCTGGCTACTCAGGACTCACTGCATACCCTTTTCGTTTGATTGACATCTGTAGGACGTGTTTCCTTGATCTCGCCGTCTTTTATAAGCGTAGCATCGAGTCTGCTCTGGTCACCATTCTGAACACCAGGGGCGTCAGTGTCCAGAGATCTGTAGGGAGAAGAAAGATAAAAACTTACTTGACGATTTGCTAACTTTCTCTTTGTCTGTCTGTCTCTCCCATGCACGCGTGCATACGCATACAGGCTCACGCACAGAAAGATCCGCTCTAAGTTGAACTCATTTCTTATCTTTGTATTTATCCTAAAAGCAGGGGTTGTAGCATCTAGAAGACATGGTGTTCTTTGTAGAACATTAGAAACTTAGTGCATTCAACTTAAAATAGCTAAATAGATAATAATGTGCTGGATTAAACACTGAGTTATGCTACTTTTGGCCTGGATAGTTGGTTTCTGATGCCAGTAACGTAAGAAAGTTTTATAGGGAAAAAAACTCAAAATTGAGAAAATTCTGTTTACTACCTTGCTTTTTTTCCTGAGAGCTGGGAGAAGATCACTACTATTCATGTGGTTAAACATCTGAGAACCACTGCCTAGAAGTAGAATGCAGTGACCATGTGGTCAGTTGAGGCTCCTGGTTAGTTGAGATTGATTTCGTTGGTATCATTGTGCTGGGCAGTATCTAGCGGTGGACCCAGCCCGGGGGGGGGGGCACTGAGGAAGCCCGTGGGGCGGGCTCTGAGGGTTGTGAGCCATCTTAACAGTGGCGGGCTCCCCTTGCCTCCCCGCAGGCCAGCGGCGGCTGTGGGAGGCTGTGAAGAGGAGGAAGGCCATGTGCAAACGCAAGTCGTGGATGAGCAAGGTGGGTGAGGAGTGGGGAGGTAGCAGCCTCGAGATGGGTGAGGAGTGGGGAGGTAGCAGCCTTGAGGGCCCACTCGGCCATAGGGCCTGCGAGCCTTCCCCTAGTCCCCAGGCAAGTGTAATCTCACTGTGTTCCCTGGCACTTTGTACAGACCTCACTCCTGCAGGGTCTTATCAGGCAGGGCACTTGCAGAGCTGCCCAGCTAAGTGTCTGTCTCCGCCAGAGATGGACACGTGAGCAGCCTGTGTGCAGTAAGGTCTTCACAGCCCCTCCTGGGGCGCCTGCAACACGAGCTCGTTGACAAGTGCGCCTTAACTTAGCCTTGCTCTGTCTTGAGTGTTGGGGCCAGTGTCCAACGTTTGGTGGTGGAGACTGTCTGGACCCAGGACATCTTGCTTTGCTTCCTGCCTCCCCCATCCTCTCTAGGTGTCTCTGGTCATCTGGCCCTGCTGAAAGCTTCCTTCCCCACAGCCTGCCCCCACCCTCCCACCTTGTCCTAATTTGGGGTTGTGGTGTAGTAAGTCCCTGGTCTGACTCAGTGGAACTTTGCCCATTGTCTGGAAGACAATGAGAGAGGAAGTGAGCCAGCCAGGGCCTTCCCTCCCCACTTCTGGCCTCAGGGCTGGGGTGGGGGTGGGTGGGCAGGGCAGAACAGCTGGGCTGGGATTGGGCAGCAGAGATTTTCTGGCTGCAGTCCGGCAAAGGGGCTGTCTCTTGGGATCCTGTGGCCTTTTCTGGGAACACTGTCCTGGTCCCTTGCCCAGGTTTTAGGGAAGGATGAGTGTGTTGTTGCGGGTGAAGGCAGGAGAGAAGGGCAGTGTGGGTTGCCAGGATTCAGGGGTCTTGGATTTGCCACTGGCTTTTGTGGTAGGTCCCTGGACAGTCGGTGATCCTCCCCAGACTTTAGTTGTTTCTTCAGTGAGCCACTGTGTCCCCATTGCCTAGCTCACCTGCAGGTCTGTGGGGAGGGGCCCCAAGATAATGGCTATGAAGGGCCTTGTAACCTGAATGTTGCTTCCACAAGTAAGGAATTCCACTTACAGGGAGGAAAGAAGGACAGAACAGAAGCCAGAAGAGGCCCTCAGATTTGAGATGCCCCTAGCCCATAAGGCTCCACCAGCTTTGGGGGTGGGGGGCCTGAACTGGGAGCGTGCAGCCTGAAGCCAAAGCTTTGAATGCCCCAGTGGAGGTGGCCAGCTTTGACCCTCACAGCCTCCTTCCTCCTGTCCCTTGACCTTTTATCACCTTCCTCTCCAGCCCAGGCCTCAGAGTCCCCTCCAGTCTTCCTTCTCTCTCAACCCTCAGCTCTAGGAGCCCCTTCGGAAACCCAGCTGTCTTCCAGGGCCCTTCCCCAGCGAGGACTAGCTGTGTCTGACACACACCACACACACACACTCACACTCTCTCTCTCTCTCTCACACACACACACACACACACACACACACACACACTCTCTCTCTCTCAACTCACTCTCTTTCTCTCTCTGTCTGTCTGTCTCTCTCTCTCTCTCTCCAACCCAGACTAAAATTATCCTCTCCCCTGGGCAGGATGAAGGGCAGCCGACTCCCTGGGGAGGGTGGAGACAGACAGTGCCAAATGGTCAGCCGAGAGAAGGGGCCAGGGCTAAAAATGGACAGGGAGGTGTTTGTGGAGGGCCCCTCAGGCTCCTGCCTCATCTCCTTGGTTTAGGGGCTGGAGTCTGTGCTGGGCAGGGGGTGCAGGGAGGGGGGTGGGCAGGAGGACTGGGAGGAGATTCAGAGCTGGGGTGGGTGGTGCCTGAGGGCTTTGGACTGTCTTTTTCCCCCGCAGCTGGGTGTGGGGCCGCAGCAGCCACAGGCTGCATGCCTGTCTGTTTCTGGCACCCACCCTGAGGATACTCTGAGACTGTGGGTGCCTGTTTGCGGGTGTGCTCCAGAGGGAGTGTGGGCCTCCAGCCAGGCTGCTCCATACAGTTTGGCAAAGCCAGGACCTATCTGGAGGCTGAGCTGAGGACCCAGGTGGACCCAGGGACTGAGTGACTGGCTCTGCAGTCTTGGGTTCCATCTGGCCCCCGGCTGCCTTCAAACAGGTGTTCAGTGGAAAGCGGCTGGAAGCTGAGTTCCCCCCTCATCACTCTCAGAGCACCTTCCGGAAGACCTCGCCCACCCCGGGGGGCCCAGCAGGGGAAGGGCCCCTGCAGAGCCTCACCTGCCTCATCGGGGAGAAGGACCTGCACCTCTTGGAAAAGCTGGGAGATGGCTCCTTTGGCGTGGTGCGCAGGGGCGAGTGGGACGCTCCCTCGGGGAAGACGGTGAGCTCTCTGTGCCCAGTGGGTATGGCAGAGGAATGGGCCCCCGAGACTGGTAGGGGCTCTTGTCCCCTCTCTGCTGGGATGCGAATGGGGACAGGTCACAAAGTGGCTCACCCTGGAGTCCATGCTCAGGTTTAACCAAGCACATTTGTTTCTTGTTTCAATTATAAAAATAACTTGCCTATCATAAAAATTTGGAAACTATTTGAAAATAAGAAAAAAAATTGCCCATAATTTCACTACTCAGAGGAAGCAGAGGTAGCATTCCTGTCTTTTTCTCCCTTAGGTATTTTACTGGATTTAGTTAAGATACAAATTTTAGATGCAACTTTTTAAAACTTGTCCTTTCTTTTTGGCATTTTAAAATTTGTCCAGAGGGATAACATGTATACACTAAAGCATACAAGTTTCAAGTGACTTTTTACGTTTGCACAGACCCATGATTGGACCGCTGCCCAGACAGTGTATTGAGCATGTCCAGCACCCAGAAGGCTCTTTATGCCTCTTCTACTCCGTAGCCCCCTCTTCCAAGGGAAGCCACTAGTCTGACTTCTCAAACCGTAGACTAGTTTTTTGGCATTATATTTAAAGCATTTTCTTTTTACACCTAAAACACTTTTAAGGGTTCATTTTATTATAGCGTTTTAATATTCTGTCATCATACTGGTCCATCTCTCCTACTTTATGATTGCTATTTAACCTGGAAATTCCCGCAGGAAGGGGAGGCCCAGCTGATAGCCCCTGGGGACCAACCAGCTGCCCTTCCTCAGTCAGGCCACATGCAGAATGTGTCAGTCCGGGCACTGGCAACATGCTCGCCCACCCAGATGAGCAGATCTGAGGCAGGGATCTTTGAGCTGAATTGGAGGTGGAGCAGGTTCTCTCTGCTCTGAGGGTTGGGAGCTGGGCAGGTCCTGACTCCTTGCAAATCCCTCTCTGGGCAGGTGAGTGTGGCTGTGAAGTGCCTGAAGCCTGATGTGCTGAGCCAGCCAGAGGCCATGGATGACTTCATCCGGGAGGTCAACGCCATGCACTCACTTGACCACCGAAACCTCATTCGCCTCTACGGTGTGGTGCTCACACCACCTATGAAGATGGTGAGTGCTGTGGGCAGGCAGGGGCTCTGGGCCCCCAGGTGTCCTCCCCGCCCCATGTGGTGAAGGGGCTCATGGGCCTGTGTGGTGCCGACTAGCTGCTGGAGCCCACGTCCATCCCTGGGCTTGGCTGGTGCTCACTGGCAGAGTTGCACCCATGGGAGGGCCTAGTTGTTAAGTCTAATTTTTGGAATTGCAAGGCTTTGCCTCTTTGGGTTGCTTCTGTTTGGGCCTTAGTTTCCCATATTTCCTGGAGGGAGAGGCCTGGGAATTTGTAGGACTCCTACAGGTCCTCTGATGACAGGCCAGGAAGGTGCATTGAGCATGGCTCTGGGAGGCCTTCAGGAGAGGGACTGGCAGCCTAGCATGGGGTACTGAGAGGGCGGGGCTCATCCAGGCCTGTTCCTCCTGCCTCTTCCGTGGCCTCAGGTGACAGAGCTGGCACCGCTGGGATCGTTGTTGGACCGGCTACGTAAGCACCAGGGCCACTTCCTCTTGGGGACTCTGAGCCGCTACGCCGTGCAGGTGGCTGAGGGCATGGGCTACCTGGAGTCCAAGCGCTTTATTCACCGTGACCTGGCTGCCCGCAATCTCCTGTTGGCTACCCGAGACCTGGTCAAGATCGGGGACTTTGGGCTGATGCGAGCACTGCCCCAGAATGATGACCATTACGTCATGCAGGAACATCGCAAGGTGCCCTTTGCCTGGTGAGGGGCAGGTGCTGCCGGCTCACGGGGCCTGGACCCCACCCTGGTCCCTGAAGACCCAGGCCTCAAAGCTTCTGGGCCCTTCTGTACCCCACAGCCATTGGCTCTGCCTGGGCCTGCCCTTGTCTGTTGTGGGCCCAGGGTGCCCTTCTTGTGTACCCATCCATTCACCCATCCATCCAGGACTTCTCGAGGGCCCATGTGTCAGGGTCTGGGTACTGGAAGGCACAGGGATAAATGCTGTGGGGACTCGTACAATAGTGTGTTACTCAGTGGGGTATTAAAAGGCTCCCTGGAGGACTCCATGTTAAGCTCCTGAAATATCAGGAGAGTTAGCCAGGCAAAGACTGGTGGTTAGGCATGTTCTAGGTGGAGCTGGTGGTAGACAGGGCCAGACCACACTGGGGCCTCATAGACTACCTGTGTACTGGGGTGGTACCTGGCCCTGTGCTGGCCCCTGTGTGGGCATATCCTGTGCTGAGACCGTTGTGGTCCTCTGGTACCAGAGGCACCCAAAGGAGTGTACTCTCCCTGCTTTGGGGTAGGAGGGGTTGGTCCAGTTACACTTGCCAGAGCTGTGGCTTTGGACACCCCTTATAACCTACCATGTGTGCTACCCTAATTAGTAACTGACGTTATACCCAGGTGACCATAGATCCTAGATTATGCCTATTGTGCTGGAGTAATTTATAGCACCCCCTTTTGTATTCAAGTACCCTGGTTTGGGTGGTAAATTATAAGGTCACCTTTTTGTATATAGCCCCTTTAAACAACCCTGTGGAGTGTGCAGGTTATTGTTCTCCTTACACAGATGAGCAAAATGAGGCTTAGAGATCTTGAGTGACTTTCCCTGGGTCCTGCCCCCTTTGAGTGGCAGTGCCAGCTCTTGAGTCCCACGAGAGATCCTTTGCTTCCACTTCCAGGGCACCATCCTCCTCTCTCTGCACCCCAGTCCACGCTGGAACGCCCCTTTTCTACCCCCACTGCCGTGGTGCTTCTCCCTCACCCAGGAGGGAGGCGCAGGGAGAAGTGTGGGTGTATTGAGGTGAAGCCAGTGTGACTGCACCCATTTTGGTTCTTCACCAGGCCCTATCTGAATTTCCCACCCACACTTCCTGGCTGAAAGGACCCAAATCCAAGGATCCTGCCCCAAATCTGGAAATTGTCATCCTCCCACCACAGTTAGCAAACAGCCTGCACTCTCATCCCCACCGAATCCTGGAGCCTTCTGACCTCCTCCTTCCTGTTCATGCTTCCCTGACTGGGGAATGTCACCTCCTTTTCCTACCCCAGGGTGCGTGTGAATAAGAGACCTGAGCGTAGGGGATTTTCTCCAAGTCTGTGTACCGTGTAGTCAAGAAGTCCTGCCCCTCCCTGTCCACTTCATGTTGTGTCCCTGGTACCTGTTGAGCCTGGCTCACGTGGCAACCACAGATGCTTGCTGAATGAGTATTTTATGTCCATCGGGGCTGATACATGTGGGGGTGCTCAAGGGGCCTTGTCTTTGACCCTTGCCTCTGCCAGGTGTGCCCCTGAGAGCTTGAAGACACGTACCTTCTCCCATGCCAGCGACACCTGGATGTTTGGGGTAACATTGTGGGAGATGTTCACCTATGGCCAGGAACCCTGGATTGGCCTCAATGGCAGTCAGGTGAGGGGCCTGGGAGATGGGCTTCCCGTAGAGTGTTGGTGGAGGTGCCGTTAATTTGGTCCCTGGCTCCCAACCAGACCTTGTTGAATCTGGCTCTCATCTGATGGACCCTCTTCCCCACCCCAATGTCTGCATGACCTCTCAGGGAGAACTGAGCAAAGAGAAGGGGCTGCCCTTGTTCCCCAGCCCTTGCCACGTCCACCCATTCTGAGGCCCCAGACCTGGGAAGAAGGGTCAGAGTCTCCGGGAGAGGGCCCCTCCCCGGGTAGGCAGATCCCTCCTTTGGAGGAATGGCACTGCAGCCAGCAGCTGCAGCTGTAGGGTGCGCTGGAGGCAAGGTGGGGAGTGAAGAGCCGAGTGCTCTGCTGGTCCTCAAACTCTGTGCCACCCCATCACCCCACTTCAGATCCTGCATAAGATTGACAAGGAGGGAGAGCGGCTGCCCCGGCCTGAGGACTGCCCCCAGGACATCTACAATGTCATGGTCCAGTGCTGGGCTCATAAGCCAGAGGACAGACCCACATTTGTGGCTCTTCGAGACTTTCTGCTGGAGGTGAGAGTCACGTCTGCCCACTGGAGCAGGGAGGGTCCAAGCAAGGGCTGCCCAGGGGTCAGTCCTGGGTGGGTAATGAACTGTCTCTGCCCCCAGGCCCAGCCCACTGACATGCGGGCCCTTCAGGATTTTGAGGAGCCAGACAAGCTGCACATCCAGATGAATGATGTCATCACCGTCATTGAGGGAAGGTAGGGAGTGCAGGGGCTGCACCCTGCCCTGGGATACCTTTGAAGGGCACAGGTTGGAGGGGCATGTGGACAGAGATCTCTTCTGCTTCCGGATTCCTGTGGCCACACACAGGCTGGTGGTTGGGCCTGAGCCTTGCAGTGTGAGGGAGGACAGGCCTGGGTCAGACTCCTGAGTGCATGGGGTTGAGGACTCAGATGCTGCTGCTCAGATGGGCTTTTCCCTGCCTAGCTCCCCCTCTGTCACCCTTTTCCACTGGGCTCTAGCCCCGGCTATGTGGGGCTATGTGAATGGAGCCAGGCTGCCAGCCTAGAGCTCTGGAACTCCCAAACGTTCCTCCTTTAGGTCCCGTCTTCTCTCCCTGCCTCCTCTCAGCATAAGGACTCTTGACTGTCTACCTGGTGCCATTTGGTACCCAGGCAGCCTCCCCCTCCCTGGGGCCTCTCGCCTAATTTGGGACCTTCCTCCATCCTCTCCCCAGTCTCCCCTCACAGGGTCCTCTCTGCTCCTGCCCCCACCCCAGCCTCTCCTGGGTCGCTGTCTCCCACCTGCAGCCAGAGTGCTAGGTGCCGCCATTGGAGGCCCCACCCACCGCTGGCCCTACCTGCTGTTATCTGATCCCAGAGTGTCTGAGGAACTGGTTGGGGCAGGGCAGGCTTCAGGTGCCTTTGGGGCAGGGGGTGAGTGTCAAGGACCAGGAAGAAGAGTGAAGCTGAGGAAATTCCCTGTGCTCCTAGTTCCTCTGACTCAGAACCAGGCAAGGATGGGGGCTGGGGGCTGCTTCCCATGGAGACTTTTCTACCTGGACTTCAGGGTTTGGGGCTTGCAGCCTTCAGTTAAATCTTGTGCCTCATGGGGAGTCAGTGAGGTGGGACCTCCGGGCCTCTGGGTCCAAATCAGGTGATAGAGCAGGGCTGGAACCTGGGCTGGCTGTGTAGGAACAAGACTGTACCGCTGTGGCCCCAGCACCTCCCCCAGGCCAGAGCTCCCTTGCCTTTGAGCACAGGATTTGGGAACAAGAATGACATACCAACAGGTTGCAGGGGTCAGCTATGGCTGGGGAGTGAGTGGTGGTGGAAGAAAGCAGAAGGCTTCTAGAAGGAGAGAGACTGGGGGGGACAGGAAGGAACACTGTCTACGGGTTTGGAGTCAAGGGGCCAGGGAAGGGATTGTGGGCACGGCACTCTAGGGAGCATTCTGGAAATAGGAAGATTAAGGGTGGGGGCTCCCCTGGAGGTACCTGGCAGGGCCTTAAGCTGGAAGTCTGGGCCTACAACTGTTTCCACCTCTGGGAGCCAGAGAGCTTGGACCTGACTCCCTCTTGTGCTCCTCCTGCAACCCAAGGTCTTCACCACGCACTTCTACTTTGAGTGGGAGCTCGTGTGCCAGCCAGTGTTCCCTAGGGGTGACTCAGGAGCCTCCTGTGTTTATGGGGCGTGTGTCTCTCTGGAGCTGGCGCCTGAGGTCACCGCCAGAGCAAGGCGGGCAGCGGGAGGGGCTGGGGAAGCAGCTCCTCCCGGGAGGGTCGTGGGTGCGCCTGCCCTGCCCTTCCGCCACAGGCTCCGGTTGGCCCCAGCTGCTGGGTCTGTGGCTGCCACTGCCATTGCTTGGGCTGGCTGGGCTCCTCCTGGGCCACCAGCCCTGACTTGGACCACAGCACCTGCCCTGCTGGGTCCCTGGAGCTGCTCAGGAGGTGGGAGGTGAGGGGCAGGAGGCCACGACAGCCGGTAAGGCTTTGGGAGTGGGCCCTGGTGTCGGTGGAGGCAGAGCTTTAACCCTGCCCCCTTGTTTTCTCAGTCCCGCATATCCGTGTTTGTTTGGCGGACTCTGTTTCCATGTCTCTGGGTGGATGGGCTCTGTTGTGTGTCTTGGGCCTGGGTTTGTGCATGTGGGCTCTGTCTGTTCCTGCCTGGCTCTCCGCTCCCTTCTTATCCGTGCTTTTCTCTTAGCCTTGGATCCCAGAGTCAGGAAGCCACTTGCCCCAGCTCTGACTGATTCTATAGTCTTAGTGTTTCTCAGGTACCAAGCGATGGGCAGAGGGAAGACACCTAGACATTGTGAGCTCAGCTTAGGAGGCTCTGTCTAGATTCAGAGAGACACGTGATGACTGGTCTTTCCCGGGGGATCTTATTGGAAGGGTGGCTGACAGCACTTTTGTTCTGTGTTCAGAACTGGTAAAGGACAGAGGTTTTGAAATCCATTTGCAGGGCCTGGTGTGGCTCCAGAGCTGCTGCTTCCTGTGGTAGGTCACGGAGGTGACAAAGATCGGAGTTATCCCTTGAGGCTAGGGGTGCCTGAGACACCCAGAGAGAAGGTGGGGGCCAGTGTTTTGAGCAGAATGTTTAGCCAATGTTTGTTTCTGGACTACCAAGCCAGGACTGGAACAGGTGCCTAAGATTTCCAGAGCTGGGGCAGCCTTAGGCAGTTCTTAACTTAGGCCTTGGTTTTCTATCTTGCCTGCCCCAGGGATGCTGATGGAGGCCGCTGGGGCAGCAGGAAAGTAGAAAGGTCATTCTGGAGGTACTGGCCCCTTTGCCTACCTGCCCAGGGCTCCCCATCTGTCTGTGCTTCAGTCACTGCAGACGGCAGGCCTGACCCTCCCATTACCGTGGACACTCTGGCCAGTTCGTGGTGGGAAGAAAGGGTGTGGCCAGAGCAGGCTGGGTGGGAAGGGCGTCTCCATCCTCTCTGGGATGCTGGCACCTCAGCCCGGAACCTCAAAGGTGGGGATATGTGGGCTGTGAGATGCAGCACTGGCCATCTTGAAAGTTCCATTTGAGCCTCATCAGGGGAGAAGGCTGCTTCCCAGTGTGCTTGGGTGCAGTCCCAAGGGGCTCTCCTCCTCACACACTGCACCCTGGCTCCCTCCCCCCTCAGTGGCCAGCATGTTTTTGAAAAGTGGCGTTAGGACTCCCAGCAGCCTTGGGGGCTCTTGCCTCAGCCATGGCTGTCATAAGGGGAGGTGGGCTTGGTGTCTCTTTTCATTGTCAGACTTGAGTCCAAGGCAGGCTTCTGTGTGAGGAGCTGGGCTGTCCTGGCTGAGGGAGAGGGGTGGAGGGAGCAGCCTCCTGCCAGACCTGGCCTTGGGCATGAGTCCACTGTACTCTGAAGGCCATCTGTACCCCGGCTGCAGTTCTCACCCGAGTTAATAAGCTCCTCTGGAGAGTGGGGGAGAGCAGAGTCTGGCGTCTCGCTGGGGTGGTAAGAGCCAGCAGGGCGCCAGTGGGTGTTGGGGCAAGCAGCAGCCAGGGTCCCTGATGCTGGGTACCCCTCCCCTAGCCAGCCGGCATAGGAGGCTGCTGCAAAGCCATTTCTCTTCTCCTTTGAATGGTCCTGCTGTTTTCGGATGGGCCTTGTCCCTTCTTGGGATGTCGTGCTCTCTTCTTCCCCGGCTGAGGGCAGGGTGGTAATCACAGGGTTGCTGTGTATGGCGGTGGGGCTGGGCTGTAGGAGCTCAGCCCCACCTCTCACCTCCCTGGGGACTGCTGTGCTTGTGGGGTTTGACCTGTGGTCTCCGGGACAGGCTGTTGTGGAGGTCTCCCTGCCCCAGCCGGGCCTTGTCACCTCACGAGCAGTGGGTTCAGGTGCTCAGGCATCACTGCCACCTCCATCCTCTCTCCTCCAGCCCCTCCTGTCTGGCTGCGTTTTGAGGGGGCCTTCTTGATGTTCCTGGGTGTGGGGCAGGTGAAGGTGTGGGGACGACAGAGAGGGTATGCAGCTCGGCCCCACGTGTGCCCGCCACAGCAGCGTGGGCTGTCACCACCTCTGCCGAGTCCACGTTCTGCCCACATCGTGAGGTATGAACAATTCCAGCAGCAGATGCAGGAGCCACACAGCTTTTAGGCATTAGAAGTGTCCAGGGGAGAACTCTGTTCTTTCTCGTGCCCATCCCAGGCCCTGGCTTGGGCTTTGTCAGTGGAGGTTTAGTGTCTGAGGTCAGAGCAAGGGACTGGCGGTCCTGTGGTCTGGTCACTCAGGGAGTACTGAGTTCCCTCCCGGACCCCTTATCTTAAGGCAAGATAGAGCTCCTCCTGAGGAGATGGATAGAGTGGCGAGGGTGAGGCTCCTGCAGGCCTGCCAGAAGGTAGTGGAAGGCACTGGAGATTCACAGAGTGGTGAAGAGGGGGCTTGGGTTGCCCTGAGCGCTTCCAGACACTTGAAGGTCTGTGTGCAGGAGGTAGGGTGCAGTTGGAGGGCTTGGCCCACATCCCAGTGCTGAGGCTCCTGGTGCTCTCTTGGGCCCCTGCATCTCTTAGAACCTGGCTGATGAGTGAAATCAAGTGGCCCGAAGAGGACTGGGGCCCAGGCCTTGCAGGGGGAGGGAGGCAGGCAAAGTGGTCTTAGGAGAGGGGCGCTGGCCTCGCAGACATAACAGGTGAGTTTGAGTCCTGGGTCTGCTGTGATCTTTCTGGTAATCTGGCAAGTCATGTTGCTTGTTGGAACGTGTTCCCTTGTTTGTAAACTATAGGAAAAGCTGCCTGACCTACCTAGAGAGCTTAGGGTAAGGCCGTGTGCAAACAGCCAGGCCTACATGGGGCTGCGGGGGAGGAAGGCTGATGGCAGGCCATCTGGCCCTGAGGCCTGTCAAGGTGGCTAGGGTATGAGAAGGGTCCCACTGGGGCTGCGCCACCATGCCTGGTGCTCACTGTGTCATTTCTATTGGGCAGGGCTGAGAACTACTGGTGGCGTGGACAGAACACGCGGACGCTGTGTGTGGGGCCCTTCCCTCGCAACGTGGTGACCTCCGTGGCTGGCCTGTCAGCCCAGGACATCAGCCAGCCACTGCAGAATAGCTTCATTCACACGGGGCATGGCGACAGCGACCCCCGCCATTGCTGGGGCTTCCCGGACAGGATCGACGAGTGAGTTCCTAGGCAGGCCCACCGAGCCCCGCCAAGGCTCCAGGGCCTGCAGCCCCTCACCACGCCCCATGTGAGCTCTTGCTGCCCTTCACCCTGTCTCTGGGTCTCCCCAGCCCGGACCTGCCAGTCTTCCCTCCTGATCCCCTGCTTGCTCTTGGCAAGCTGCAGAGCCTAGAAAGCCTCAGTCTGGGAGTCAGCATTCCTGATGGGGGTGCTTTCTTTTCTATTTGGAGGGCGTTGGCAAGTCTCTTATCTCTGAGGTTTACTTCGTCTTCCATGAAATAGGTGCACCTGGCAGAGGTGGCTGTAGGTCCACCAGTGAGGTGAGAGTTGTGAACATTCCCTGCGTTAGAGAGTGCTGCTCAAATGCAGGGGTCACGAGAGAAGCTTTCCTACTCGACTTCTTCCATCCCTGGGCTGTTCCCAAGTCCATTTTCCTAAGGCCAGTGTGCCAGGAGGGCTCCCACCAAGTGGCAGTGCGGTCCATCCTTGGAAGCTCCTGACCCCAGTTCTGCCTACGGTGAGAAGCTGTCAGACACTGAGCGGTCCTCTGCCCCATGGCCCGGGCAGGGGCCCAGGAAGCACGGCTCTCGCAGTCGCCTGTGGAAGGTGTCACTGTGCCACGCCTTGGAGCTCACACACACGCCCCAGCCTTGTGTCTCGAGCTGACAGGGACACTGCCCCTCCAGCTGTGCACACACAGCTCTCCCCGGGGTCAGCCCTCTTCCTCTCCTGACGCTCCGCGACTGCAGAGGCCCAGACGAGGTGCTTTCCCACAGCAGTGGGGCTGCGCTTCCTTCTGCGATCCTCCCTCCTGTGCAGCAGCTACCCCACACGGGCAGCTTTCGCTTCCCTCTTTGTGCGCTGCCCCATTTTCTGCTCTTTGCACTGCGGTTGTCCACCTCCCTCAGCGCTCTCCTGGCTTAGCGCTGGATGTGGTGTCCGTGTGCTCGTGAGCCTGGCACTGCACGCAGGCTTTGTGGAGCGCGGCGTTGCCGCTCTTGCTCTGGAGCGGAGGCCTGCGGGACCTGAGTACGCAGAGCCACTTTCTGCGGTCTCTCTCGCCCTCAGTGTCCCCTGCAGGTTCCCAGCCTGATGTGGTCCTCCAGCCCCAGGCACAGTGCTCGTTTCTAGTCTTTTCTTCTCTTAGCTTCCTTTCCTTCCCGAGGCCCACATGCTGGCGCTGCACGTAGAGGCTGAGTGAGGTGCAGGTATAGGTGCCAAAGGAAAGGGCCCCAGGTTGGGTGCTGGTTGTCAGTGCTGGGGATGAAGTCGGGGCGAGGTGGCATCTAGGCCTGCATGTCCTGCTTTCCCCTGCACGTCCCCTGCCCCAGCCGTGAGGCAGAGGGTCACTTGGTGTCCAGCAGCTTTTCACCGTAGGCAGAACTGGGGTGAGGCGCTTCCAAGAATGGACCCGCACAGCCGTGACTCCTCCTGGCTCACTGGCCTTAGGAGAATGGTTGGGAATAGCCCTCTGGAGGCAGTTGAGTAGCAAAGCTTCTCCTGTGACCCCTGCATTTGAGTAGCAGTTTTTCTTCTCCTGCCAGGTCAGGCCCTGGGATAAGCGCAGGCCAGGTGGGAGTGAGCTTGCTTCCCAGACCAGGGAAGCGGCACGTGAAGCCTGCGGGAACTTCAGAGGCGGTGTTAGGCAGCAGCTCAGCCACCCCTACCCGCACGCACGTCACCCTGGGGAGCTCACTCTGTACCTGGGAGGGGCTTGCAGTCTCCTTTAAGTAAAAGAATGAGGCCATTGGGGGCACGAGGGGACAACAGAGAAGAATTGGTCGCCTCCTGGGTGCCCCACCCCAGGGAGCCCCCTGGCAGTAACTCACACCAGGCCTCCAGGCCTCCAGCCCTCTGCTGGCTGCAGGGGCTTCCAGGCCCTCCATCTCTGCAGTCCTTTCTCCTGCTGACTTCTGATACACGTGGCGCCCTGGGAGGCATGGTAAACAAGGCCTTCACCCTCCATGCCTCACAGGCCAGAATCCCAAGCTGGGTGAGGTCGGCCTGTGTCTCTTGCCTTACAAGAACCAAGTAAGGGCCTGAGAGAGAGTGCAGACACCTCCCGCAGGGGCCAGTGCCCTCTGCCCCACTCCTGGCGTGCCCTGGCCAGCCCAGCCCCATTCCTCCAGGCTTTCATCAGCCCCAGTGACTAAGTCTCAGCTACTGACGGTTGGCACAGGGGTTGAGGGTGAGTCGGAGCAGGGCAGGTGGGCTGTCCTCTCCTCCTCCTCCCAGCAGTGTGGCAGAAGGCTGCCTCCTGCCCCCCTGACTGGGGCACAGTAGCCCTGATGCCTCTGTTCCCAGACCCTCCCAGTGGGGCCTGCAGCACAGGAGAGCGTGCCTGCAGGTGGCTGCCGGGTGTGGGTTTGGGTGCCATGGGGTGGTGGAGTGTTGAGGGAGTCCCTGAAGTCCTAGACTGTTCAGCCTTCTCTCCAGGACGTCCTCCCGGTTACAGCCTGGGTCTGGGAAGAGATACCACAGTCTACAGACTGGGAGTCAGGAGCTCTGTCCTCTATGCCCGACTCTCCCACTCAGCTGCTCCAGGATGAGGGGGCTTTGATGAGATGGTCCCCTGGACACACTCAGGATTTTATTTTCTGCCTGACCCCAGGGGACAGGCCTGACGTTTCTGCCAGAGGTTTTCTCACTGCCCCCCCCTCCCCTCTTTCCCTGTCATCTGACCTGGCTCTCTCCCCACAGACTGTATCTGGGAAACCCCATGGACCCTCCTGACCTGCTAAGTGTGGAACTGAGCACCTCCCAACCCACTCAGCATCTGGGAAGGGTGAAAAGTAAGAGCCTTCCCATCCCTTGCCATCCCAGGTCCATTGGCTCCCTAGGAAGGGGCGCTGTGTGCTCAGGCCACCCCAGGCCTGCTGTTCTGGGGACAGTTGGGTCAGGGCAGCAGGCAGAACAGCTGTGTCCCTGGCTCCGGCCGGGCGTGGGGTGGAAGATGAGAGGCAGCTGTATCCGCCGAGGTGGGCATCCTCAGGCTGGCCTTGCGTCAGCCCCGCCCGCCTCAGCTTCCCTCCTCCCTCCTTCCCCACTGGCCGCGCTCAGATCCTGGCTTTCCTCTCTTCCCCTGATCCTGTTCTCTCCTGAGCCAAAACCACCCCACGAGCTCCATCCCGGCCAGGAGCCTCATCCATCTCCCGGATCCCGCGCCTGCCATTCCAGCACACAGTTCCCCTTCCTGCCGCCCCGTGGCCTCCCATGTGCTGCTGGGTGTGTACGTTCGCTGGCCTCTATTCACTTCTCTCCTCTCTCTCTCCAAACTCTGCCCTCTCGTCTGGCTCCGTCCCCTCCCCTGTTCTTTGCCCTGCTCTGTCCCTGTCTTCTCCGCATGGCCTTTCTTGCAGGGGAGCCTCCACCTCGCCCACCTCAGCCTGCCATCTTCACTCAGAGTAAGTGGGGCTGCTCTCGGTGCCTCGGCCCCCGCCCCCGTCCCCTCTCTCCTCTCACTCCTCCTCTCCTGGAAGGTACAGAGCCCCTGCGGCTAGGCGGGAAGGGATGAGGGTGTGTGCTGTGAGCTTTTGCTGCCGACCTGGCCTATTACGCCTATCTCCCTCCCCTGCACCCCAAATGCCGGGGCACCTGGAGCAGGTGTAGTCCTGGTATCCTGCCTCGACCTCTCTCTGCCGCTGCTCGGCCCTGCCTCACCTCCTTTCAGACCTGCAGAGGCTGTGTCTGGGCTTTCGTGGTGGTTGGTCAGGAGCTCTGTCCCCTCCAAGGATGGCTCCTGTGGCCCTTGATGGCAGGAGTCCGCCCCATGCCTACACTGATGGTGTGCCGTGATGTGGGGGGTGGTGAGGGCTTACTAACTGGGGCCCAGGAGCACAGGGGTATTTGGGGTCTTGTGTCGGTGGAGACAGGCAGGAGTGGGGTGTTGATTACTCTAGCTTAGGTGGAGGCAGGGGGCTCACCAGCCCACACGGAGGGCTGACGGTGCGTGGAGCGGGTTCTGCCTGCCTGTTCGAATGAAGTGGGGCATGCACTGAGAATGCTGGCAGGCAAGGGCTGACCTCCAGCAGAACTGGCTGCGGAGAGTTGCTGGGAATACTGGCCTCCTTTCCCACATCCCACCACTTGTGCGCCTGCCTCACTCTGCCTTCCTGTTGGGGTTTCCCTTTCCAACACAGAGCCAACCTATGACCCTGTGAGCGAGGACCAAGACCCTCTGTCCAGCGACTTCAAGAGGCTGGGCTTGCGGAAGCCAGGCCTGCCCCGAGGGCTGTGGCTAGTGAAGCCCTCAGTCCGAGTGCTGGGCACCAAGGCAGGCCGCAGCAGTGGGGCTGAGGTCACACTCATCGACTTCGGTGAGGAGCCCTTGGTCCCGGCTCCACGGCCCTGCGCGCCCTCCCTGGCACAGCTGGCCATGGACGCCTGCTCCTTGCTGGACAAGACCCCGCCCCAGAGCCCCACGCGGGCACTGCCCCGGCCTTTGCATCCCACACCTGTGGTGGATTGGGACGCACGCCCGCTGCCCCCACCCCCTGCCTACGATGACGTGGCCCAAGATGAGGATGACTTTGAGGTCTGCTCCATCAACAGCACCCTGGTGGGCGCAGGGGGCTCTGCTGGGCTCCGCCATGGTGAGACCAATTACGCCTTTGTGCCTGAGCAGGCGCGGCTGCCCCCTCCCCTGGAGGACAACCTGTTCCTCCCCCCGCAGGGAGGGAGCAAGCCACCCAGCTCCGCCCAGACCACAGAGGTCTTCCAGGCCCTGCAGCAGGAGTGCATGCGACAGCTGCAGGCCCCCGCCGGCCCGCTGGCCCCCTCACCCAGCCCGGTGGGCGATGACAAGCCCCAGGTGCCCCCTCGGGTACCTATCCCCCCTCGGCCCACGCGCCCACGTGCTGAGCTGTCTCCGGCCACCTCAGGCGAGGAGGAGATGGGTCGGTGGCCTGGACCTGCCTCCCCTCCCCGGGTGCCTCCGCGGGAGCCTCTGTCCCCTCAAGGCTCAAGGACCCCCAGCCCCCTGGTACAACCTGGCAGCTCCCCGCTGCCATCCCGGCTCTCAAGCTCACCTGGGAAGACCATGCCCACCACCCAGAGCTTCGCCTCAGACCCCAAGTATGCCACACCCCAGGTGATCCAGGCCCCTGGCCCACGGGCTGGGCCCTGCATTCTGCCCATTGTCCGTGATGGCAAGAAGGTCAGCAACACCCACTACTACCTGCTGCCTGAGCGCCCACCCTACCTAGAGCGCTACCAGCGCTTCCTGCAGGAGGCCCAGAGCCCTGTGGAGTCGGCCCCTCTGCCTGCATCCCTGCTGCTGCCCCCACCCTGCACCCCAGCCCCTGCCGCCCCCACTGCCACCGTCCGACCGATGCCCCAGGCCGCCTCAGACCCCAAGGCCAACGTCTCCAGCAACAACAACAACCCAGGGGCCCGGCCACCGGCCCTGAGGGCCACTGCTCGGCTGCCACAGAGGGCCTGCCCTGGGGATGGGCTGGAGTCTGGGCGGCCCGCAGACAAGATCCAGGCGGTGAGCCCCAGGCCTGGGCTTGGGGTGGGGGGCGCCCAGAGCAGCAGCCCAAATATTGCTGACAGTTGGGTGGGTGTGCCCAGCTGCAGGCCATGGTGCATGGGGTGACCACAGAGGAGTGCCAGGCGGCCTTGCAGAGCCATGGCTGGAGCGTGCAGAGGGCTGCCCAGTATCTGAAGGTACCATCACCACCTCCTCCTGCCTGCTCTGGTGCTCCGAACCCCCCACACCTGCCTCTGCCTCTCCGTTGCCCCCGCCCTGGTGTGGTGCCCCTTGGCCCAGTGTGTCCATGGCACCACCCTCTGCCCCCAGGTGGAGCAGCTCTTTGGGCTGGGACTGCGGCCGAGGGTGGAGTGCCACAAAGTGCTGGAGATGTTCGACTGGAACCTGGAGCAAGCCGGCTGCCACCTTCTGGGCTCCTGTGGCCCTGCCCACCACAAGTGAGTAAGCCCCACTCTCTGGCCCCCATCCCAGGAGTGGTGTCCCTGGAGCAGACCACACTAGGAAAAAGCCCAGCACCTCACAGGCCACTCTCGGCCAGGGAGACACAGGGCTCTCCAGCCGGGGGCGCGGTGGGTAGGAGGGCACAGGTCCCAAGAAGCAGGCAGTTTTAATTGAAAACAATTTCTCTTAAATACATTCATTTAGATTTTTTAGCCACTTGGTTTTCAAATGAGCTAAGGATTAAAAAAGGAAATTGGAGCCTCTCTGGTTGAAGGGACCTTGCTTCCCTCATACCCGCAGCAACTCTGAGTGGCTCCAGAGAGCAGTGCTTCAAGACCCCCTGATTTAAACAAATATTTCTCTTTTTTTCCATATTTCTGTTGAAAGTAACATTTAAAATTATAATGCCTTTTAAAGGAATGTCCAACAACAAAATATTCATTATGCCCTTCCAGTAAAAAGTTTTATAACAAAACATATAGCTGTATGTAGCTTAACAAAATATGTAGAGATATAAATAAATATAGATGTTTTTTGTTTTTTTGTTGTTGAGACAGGGTCTCACTGTGTTGTCCAGGCTGCTCTCAACCTCCTGGCCTCAAGTAATCCTCCTGCCTCAGCCTCCCAAAGTGTTGGGATTACAGGCGTGAGCCATTGTGCCCAGCCTAGATGTTTTAAAAAAACTCAGATACGTAAAATAACACACTAAATATGTATATGAAACTTTTATCAAGTCAAAAAGTAGTGAAACATGGTCAGACGGGCAGAGTCAGCATCATCCCAGGAGGTGCTGGTGGGATGTGGGGATTAAGACTTGTCAGACAGCCCAAGTTAGAACCAGCCTTTGTTGTCACCAACAGTGTGATGTTGCACACAGTGTTCAGGTTTCTCATCTGTAAAGTGTATAAAAGTACCTACCTCATAGAAGCTATTAGAAAGATTGATGAGGGATGTGTCTGCCATATAACACACCAGATGTCTGGCACACAAGACACAGTCCCTAAGTGTTAGATATTTGTTAGATATTATCTTGTGATTATTCTTATTAACTTGCATCCAGTTAAACTTGGGCTTTATAGTACCTGTCGTCCTTGAATACTCTTAATACACAATAGTGCTGTTCTCTTAATTTATTCATGGTTTATTAAAGACAAAAGATAAACCAGGATGACAAGTTCCAAAATTATTGCCTGGGACTACCATTTTCCACCTGATTCACCTGGCACCAAGAGGCAATGACTCCTCTGGCCCTCTGGAGCTCACACTGGATTTTCCATAATCTGTTTCATGGAGGGACTTTTTGGTTTGTTTCCCATCCCTTAGGCGCTGAGATACATCTGCAGAGCCAGAGGGCCTGCCCTGAAGGAATCAGTTGAGCCTGTCCATCTGACAAGGGTGGGGCGACCCCCCCCCGCCCCCCACCCATACAGGCCTGGAGGACCTGCTGCCACTTCTGCTCCCGTGGACAGCGAGGCCAAGGCAGCAGGAGGCTGGGAGCCCTGCCTTGCCTGTCCCTCCTGCATCCAGCGCTGTCCCTGCACACTTTGGTTCAGCCCTTCATGCCCAGCCATGCTGCGGGAAGGAGCCCTGTGAAGGCAGGCCCTGTGTGTGACCTGCCTCCGGCTCCAGCCCTTGGCTGGGCCTGTGGCTGGAGTGGTGGCCCCAGGCCCTGCCCAGGGGAACCAGACTGAGAGGAAACGAGGCTTGACCTGGGCAGGAAGGATGTGTTGGCCACAGAGAAAGGTGGACCAACACCCAGTGGGCCCTCCTCAGGGCTGGGCCCTTTTCAGGGAGCCCCTGGCAGGCAGTTGGGGTGTTGGACAGAATGTGACTTGTGGCCTTGCCGTGGACACGTTATGGGTCTTGGCTGGTCTTAGAATCTTGTGCCTGGAAATAGCCTGAGGTGGCTCGGGAAGCAGGGAAAGGGTGCCAGACCATTCTCTGGCAGGGACCAGGGCCTAAGGCCCCAGGGCTGGAAGGAGACCAAGGGGGCAGCTGCCCTGGAAGGACATCAGTGCTTCCTCTTTGACCCCAACTCTTCCCCTTGTGCTGTTCCATGTTTTTCCACCAGCCTCTGTTGCCAAAGTTGCTGCCCCAGCTATTGGTACCTGCTTCTTCAGAGAAATAAAGTTAGTTTCTATTTTATGTTACTTACTTGTGCGTGCCTGTTTCTTTGCCTGTTGTTCACAAGCTTGAGGCTCCGAGGCCCCCCAGGCTGCCAGTTTATGTTCAGGACAGCAGGCCTTGTAGCACCACCTGTAGGCCGGGGGAGGAAGTGCAGGCCTGGGAGATCCTAAGGAGTCTTCCCTTACAGGGTTGGTGGAGGGGCCAGAGTCCCCGCCTCACCTAGTCACTGACGCTCACAGCCCCCATCCTGTTGCTCCGTGGGTTTCTGTAAGACAGGATATGCTGCAGGAGAGAGTAAGAAACTCAGTTACCTGGAGCTAAGCCAGGAATGCCAGTAGCAAGGAAAGCTTCAATATGCATATTAATTTTGTTTTTCTGAATATGTTGATACGGTTCAAAGTTCAAAAGGCACTACAGAGTGAAGTTCCCTGCCCCAGCCGCCCACCTTCCATCCCCAGAGGCTGCCTGTTCTGTCCATTCCTGTGTAGTCCTTGGTTTTTTGTTTTGTTTTTTTAGCTTAACAGTATTTTGAAGAATTCCACAGCAATACTGGAAGAGTTTCCCCGTTCTTATTTAGGGTTGCATGGGTGTGTGGAGGTACCATGATCTATTTAACCAGGCTCCTTTTGATGAAGGGATGTTTTGGTTGGTCCCAGTGTTTTGCAGTTACAGCCTCTGCTGCAGTGCATCGTTTTTGTGGGCTGTTTTCCACTTGCAAGTCAGTTGGAAGGATGAGTCCCCAGCAGTGGGACTCCTGGGTCAAAGGGTATGTGCAATAATGGTGGGTGTTGCTAAATTGCCCTCAGTAGAAGAGGTAGTTCCAGTTGTCACACCAGCAGTGTGTGTGAGCCTTCTATGTGTTAGGGAGCTTTCTGATCTTTTCAGACTGGTGAAAAATGGTGTTTCTGTAGTTTTAATTGCATTTCTCTTATATATGAATAAACTTTTAAAAAATAAGTTGAGCCCATTTGTATTTCTTTTTATGAATTGCCTATTATAGCCTTGGCCTTAGATTATTTTTTTCCTTTTTTTAATTTTTAGTTATTATGGGTACATAATAGCTGTTTCGATACAAGCATACAATGTGAATCAAATCAGGGTGATTGGGGTATCCATCACCTCAGGCATTTACCATTTCTTTGGGTTAGGAACATTCCAATTCCACTCTTTTAGTTATTTTAAGGTATACCCTAACTTGTTGATTATAGTCACTTTGTTGTGCTATCAAACACTGTTTATTCTACCTAACTAATTATATTTTTGTACCCATTAGCGATCCCCACTGTATCCCTCCCTTCCCACTATTCTTTCCAGCCTTTGGTAACCATCATTCTACTCTCTGTCTCATTAAGATCAATTGTTTTTAATGTTTAGCTCTCACATGAGTGAGAACATGCGAGGTTTGTCTTTTTGTGCTTGGCTTATTTCACTTAACATAATGTTCTCCAGTTCCATCCATGCTGTTGCAAATGGCAGGATTTCATTCTTTTTTGTGGCTATGTACTATTTTATTGTGTAAATGTACCACAATTTCTTTATCCATTCATCCATTGATGAGCACTTAGGCTGATTCCAAATCTTGGCTGTTGTGAATAGTGCTGCAATAAACATTAGAGTGCAGATACCTTTTCGATATACTGAATTCGCCTCCTTTGGATATACACCCAGCAGTAGGATGGCTGGGTCATATGGTACTTCTATTTTTATTTTTTGAGGTTACACTAATTTACATTCCCACCAACAGCATAGGAGGGTTCCCCTTTCTCCACATCCTCACCAGCATTTGTTATTGCCTTTTTGATAAAAGCCATTTTAACTGGGGTGAGATGATATCTCATTGTAGTTTTGATTTGCATTTCTCTGATGACTAATAATGTTGAGCATTTTTTTCATATACCTGTTGGCCATCTGTATGTCTTCTTTTGAGAAATATCTATTCAGCTCCTTTGCCCATTTTTTAATCAGATTATTTGATTTTTTCCTATCAAGTTGTTGGAGCTCCTTATATATTCTAGTCATTAATCCTTTGTCGGATGAGTAGTTTGCAAATATTCCCTCCCACTCTGTGGGTTGTTTCTTCCCTTTGCTGATTGTTTCCTTTGCTGTGCAGAAGCTTTTTAGCTTGCTGTGCTCCCATTTGTCCAATTTTGCTTTGGTTGCCTGTGCTTTGGGGGTTATTACTCAAGAAGTCCTCGCCCAGACCAGTGTCCTGAAGTGTTTCCCCAATGTTTTCTTATAGTAGTTTCATAGTTTCAGGTCTTAGATTTAAGTATTTAATCCCTTTTTATTTGTTTTTTGTATACGGTGTGAGAGATAAGGGTCTAGTTTAATTCTTATGCATATGGATATCCAGTTTCCCAGCACCATTTATTGAAGAAACTGTCCTTAACCCATTGTGTGTTCTTGGCACCTTTGTCAAAGATACACTCACTATAGATGTGTGAGTTTACTTCTGGGTTCTCCATTCTGTTCCATTGATCTATGTGTCTGTTTTTATGCCAGTACCAAGCTGTTTTGGTTACTATGGCTCTGTAATATAATTGAAGTCAGGTAACGTGATTCCTCCAGTTTTGTTCTTTTCGCCTAGGATGGCTTTGGCTATTCTGGGTCTGATGTGGTTCCATATAAATTTTAGGATTATTTTTTCTATTTCTGTGAAGAATGTCATTGGTATTTTGATGCGGATTGTGTTGAATCTGTAGATCTCTTTGGGTAGTATGGGCATTTTAACAATATTCTTCCAATCCACAAGCATGGAGTATCTTTCTGTTTTTTTTGTCCTCTTCAATTTCTTTTCTTTTTTTGAGACAGAGTTTCACTCTGTTGCCTGGGCTAGAGTGCCGTGGCTTCAGCCTAGCTCACAGCAACCTCAAACTCCTGGGCTCAAACGATCCTCCTGCCTCAGCCTCCCGAGTAGCTGGGACTACAGGCATGCGCCACCATGCCCGGCTAATTTTTTTCTATATATGTATTTTTAGTTGTCCAGCTAATTTCTTTCTATTTTTAGTAGAGACGGGGTCTCGCTCTTGCTTAGGCTGGTCTCGAACTCCTGACCTGGAGCGATCCACCCGCCTTGGCCTCCCAGAGTGCTAGGATTATAGGTGTGAGCCACCGCGCCCGGCCCTCTTCAATTTTTTTCATCAGTGTTTTATAGTTTTCATTATAGAGATCTTTTACTTCTTAAGTTTATTCCTAGGTATTTTATTTGTAGCTATTGTAAATGGAAGTACTTTCTTGGTATCTTTTTCAGATTGTTTGTTACTGGCATATAGAAATGCTACTGATTTTCGTATGTTGATTTTGCTTTTTTTTTTTTTTCAAATTTTTTTCTTTATTTCAGCATATTACGGGGGTACAAATGTTTAGATTACATATATTGCCCTTGCCCCACCCGAGTCAGAGCTTGAAGCGTGTCCATCCCTCAGACAGTGCGCACCGCACCCGTTAGGTGTGTATATACCCATCCCCTCAACCCCCCTCCCATCTGCCTGACCCTAATGGATGTTGTTACTATATGTGCACTGAAGTGTTGATCAGTTAATACCAATCTGATGGTGAGTACATGTGGTGCTTGTTTTTCCATTCTTGGGATACTTCACTTAGTAGAATGGGTTCTAGCTGTATCCAGGATAATACAACAGGCGCTATATCGCCATTGTTTTTTGTGGCTGAGTGGAACTCATGGTATACAGTGTATGTTGATTTTGTATCCTGTAACTTCACTGAATTTGTTTATCAATTCTAACAGTTTTTTTTGTGGAGTCTTTAGGTTTCTCTAGATAGAAGATCATATTGTCTGCAAACAAGGATAATTTGACTTCCTTTCCAGTTTTGATGCCCTTTCTTTCTTTCTCTTGTCTGACTGCTCTAGCTAGAACTTCTAGTACTATGTTGAAAAACAGTGGTGAAAGTGGGCATCCTTGTTCCAGATTTTAGAGGAACAGCTTTAGTTTTTCCCCATTCAGTATGATACTAGCTGTGGATCTGTCATATATAGCTCTTACCATGTTGAGATAAGTTCCTTCTGTACCCAGTTTTTTGAGAGTTTTTATCATGAAGGGATGTTGAATTTTATCAAATGCTTTTTCATTATCAATTGAAATGATTACATGGTTTTTGTCCTTTGTTCTGTTGGTTGATTGATTTGCATATATTGAACCATCCTTGTGTTCCTGGGATGAATCCCACTTGATCCTGATAAATAATCTTTTTAATGCATTACTGAATTCAGTTTGCTGGTATTTTTTTGAGAATTTTTTTAATCTGTGTTCATTAGAGATATTGTTGGCCTTAGATTATTATTTGGTTTCTAACTAGTTTTTAGGAAATTACTAGATCAAGGAAACTAGCCCCTTGAGCTTCACGTATTATCATATGAACTTTAGGAAAAGAGATAAATCATAAGAAAGTAAGCTGATGGCTTGAGTTTATTAAAAACAAAACATGGACCATTGAGGATGGGCCTGGGCCACTGTGTGTCTGCACTCTAGGGTGGTCTATGTGGTGGGCCTAAGGCTCAGAAGCTCTGAGGCCTGGGAGGTCTGCGTACCCTGTTAGCTGAAACGGGAATTAAATTATTTTAACTACAATTTTAAAAAATATTAAAATATTTAGTCAAATATATCATAAAAGGGAAAATAATTCATATTAAGTGAGCTTTGAGCATTGCTATTAAACCTGAATTCCATTCTCAGCTCTGTTTCACCTTGGAAAAGTTGTTTAACCTTTCCAAGCCTGCAAACTGGGAGAGTAATTCCTGTTCTATAGAAGGGTCGTGAGGACTAACTGAGGTTGTGCAGGTAAAACATTTTGCTTAGTGCGTAAGTACCCACTAAACTGTAATCGTAAATTTTGTTTCTTCACATTCCTGCCTGTTTCTGTCAGTCAACAGCTTACATTGTATACTGACCACACTCTGTGCATGGAATTGTGTTGTACTTTTCTCATTTCTCTAACATGATATTTTAGGAAACAGTTTGTTCTTTTGCTACACACACATTCTATTTATAGAGCATGGACATTTTTCACTCCATCTAAAAAAAATCATTTGTAAATGATGGCCGACTTTCACATACTCTACCAGCATTTAAGAACCCATTACAGAGCTAACACCTTTCAGAAAGATTTTTGCAAGGAGGGGAGGACACCAAAGCAGCTGGAGGTGTCTCAGGATCAGAAAACCCAATGTACTTCTTTTGTCAGACACACAGTTCTCTAAACCCTAGGGTTTCCTGCTGTTTTTCTCAATTCTAATCAGCCTGCCAGCTTCTGCCAGCATCTCCTGGGTTTACGGGAAAGATCTTCAGGGAGGATGTTAAAAAAGCTGACCTGGGTTTGTTTGCCAACGTGGGGAATCAGTTCAGTGAGGATTTGTTGGGCACTTTCTTTGTGTCATGCCCCAATGAGAGGACAGAAGCTGAACAGACACAGTCTGTGCTCCAGGAGAGGAGCTCACAGTCTTGGGAACTGTGATGTCATCACAGCGAGATGCTAAGTGCGCTGTAGTCATTATGTACCAGGTGCCTTGGCAGCAGAGGAGGTGGCTCCCCAGGAGGCGACACTGTGCTGACTGGATGGGTGAGAATAGGCAGACGCTGGGAAGGGGAGGGCTGAGGAAGGCATCGCAGGTAGAGGGATCTGTGGCAAAGGTAGGCTCATACCAAGTACTGAAGTTGGCAAGGCTGGAGCTCATCCTTTTGTTGTTTTAGGGGTGCATTGGAGGTGGCTCCCGTGATGCTGGTGAGGCAGAGAGATGATGGGGTCAGATCTGTGTGTAAGTAAGATGCGTCTGCTTGCAAGTGGCTCCCTGCTCCACTGCAGCTGCCAGACAAGGAAGGTCTGGCACGTTTCTCACTGCACACTGGAAACAAAGTGTTCTTACTTCGAAGCAAGTTAATTTTTACAGAAATTTAATTTAGGGAGCAGAGGACCCTCCAACTCCTGGAATCCCTGGTGAGAGTAACGACGGTTCTCAAAGGCCTGTCCAGGGCCACCTCTGGTCTAGGGTTAAGTTTTCACTTGCCTGAGGGGAAACAATAACCACACAACTGAGTTGACTTGTTTTTTTTTTAATATGCCATTTCGAGGACCGTCTTTATTCCGAGATTTTTGGTGAAATGGCTGTTCTTGTGCAGTGCTGGTAGTGGTCGTATTGGATGATAAATTTGTTCCCCATGCCCTTATGTAGCTATGTCACCATGCCCCTCCAGCAATTATTATTATTTTAGTGATCCCTGGAATCTATCTCGAGAACCCCTGGACAAGAGCACTTTTCTGTTGGGCAGCACCACCTGTTGGCAAAATGGGACATTGCAGTCTCTCAGGCTAAATTTCAGATAGTGGGAGGGAGGGATAAGATTGTGTAAAGTCATTGCCCAATAAATCAATTAAGTCCAAATGCTACTGGCTTAGGCCCATGGGTGCTTAAAGGAACTCAGCCCAGGAAAGCTTGGAGGGGAAGGAAAAAGATCGCCCACCATCTGGAGCCAAACGGGGACCAGCTAGGACCTGATGCCAGGAAAAGAGCTCGGAGGCAGGGTGGGGGAGGCCGGCAGGGCGGTGGGCTCTGGAGGAGACCACACCTAAACCTAGGCCAGAAGCCAGTGGCTCTGGGCTATCTGGAAGGACACCGGGGTTGAGAGTATGGTCCAGTCACTCCCAGCCAAAGTCCTGGCATGACACAAGTGCCATTTGGGAAACCTCAGCCTCCACTGTATTTATGTTTTTATGATCGTCATACATGCTCATTGTGAGTTGGAACATTCGGAAAAGCACAATGAGAAAATTAAGATTACCCAGAAAGCCACTTTAAGATTTTAATGCATTTTCTTCCAGTTTTTTTCTGTGCACGTATGTTGTATGTATTATGGTTTTTGTGAAAATAAGCCCATCTGACATGCAGTTTCATAACCCTTTTAAATTTAATACACCATAAGCAGTTTTCTATATTTTTAAATTCATCTTCTCAAAGAATAAGCACTGCATAGTTTTAATTCTATGGATAAACTTTAGTTATTTAACACATTTGTTGGCATTTCTATTTTGTAACATGATTTTAACAAATATTGCTAACAGACTTTTCAGAAAGATTTGTCTCCTTTATTAAAATAAAACATGTTTTTAAAGAGAGAACGAATATTCTGAAGGTACATTTAAAACTTTATGAATGAAGCGGTGTGTTGAGAATAGCTGGATGTTTGGAGGAAGTTGGCCCTGATCTGGTAAACGTGGAAGCTGTGATGGGATCTGGGGCTCATTGTGCCACTTTACGTCTGAGGATTGCGGGCCTTTCCACAATGAAAAGTTAAAGAGCGTGCTCTGTCCGGGTAGAGAAATCCCCACTGGTCCAGCTGTCTTCTCTGAAGTTGTCCCTTTGGAGGTTTCTCACTTTGTTCCTGCAGCCACCCTAGGATGGCCCCCAGGGACACATGGCTTCTCCCTAGTAAGGCTCTGGCACAAGGGAGACAGAATCCCCTTCCCCCGCTGGAGACAAGGTGGAGCTTTACAAACCACAAAGCCAAGTTCTGCAGGACATGCGGAAACACCTCCAGTGTGTCCTCCCAGCCTCGTTGCAAGCCCCAGCCCGCGTGTTCCCTTTTATCTTAAGGCCTCACTGGGGAAAAGGGCAGCGTGAGAGCCCGTGAGACATGCAGACCTGGGCCCCATCCTGGACCTACCGGACTGCATCTGCATTCTCCCAAGATTCCCTGGGTTCTCCAACACATTAAAATATGAAAAGCATTGAACTAAGCCTGCTCTGCTCTAACCCCAAAGAGCTGGCAGGCTGTGGGTGGCCCTGCCTGCCTCCCTACCTCCCCTGGTCCTCTTGGAGGAGGGTCTGTGCCCCCTGCCCCATCCTCCCAGATGGCCCCTCACTGCCCAACCTCTTTTGAGTAAACAATACATTTTTTAAAACTCTGTTTTTAATTGTAAAATATACATAACAAAATTTGCCATTGACTATTTTTCAGTATACAGTAGTGTTAAGTACATTCACATGATTGTGCAATTATCACCACCACCCACCTCCAGAACTTTTTATCTTGCAAAACTTTAACTCTGCACCCATTAAAAAACTCCTCCTGGCCAGGCGCGGTGGCTCACGCCTGTAATCCTAACGCTCTGGGAGGCTGAGGCGGGAGGATCCCTCGAGGTCAGGAGTTCGAGACCAGCCTGAGCAAGAGCGAGACCCCGTCTCTACCAAAAAAAAATAGAAAGAAATTAATTGGACAGCTAAAAATATATATAGAAAAAATTAGCCGGGCATGGTGGCACATGCCTGTAGTCCCAGCTACTCGGGAGGCTGAGGCAGGAGGATCGCTTGAGCCCAGGAGTTTGAGGTTGCTGTGAGCTAGGCTGACGCCACGGCACTCGCCCCAGGCAAGAGAGTGAAAACTCCTCCTTTCCCTCTTTCCTGAGCCCCTGGCAACCACCATTTTAGTTTTTGGGCTCTGTGGTTTTGACCACTCTAAGTGCTTCATATTAGTGGAATCATATAGTGTTTGTCCTTTTGTAACTGGCTTGTCACTTGGCATAATGTTCTCAGGGTTCATCCATGTTGTAGCATGTGTCAGAACTTCCT
This sequence comes from Indri indri, assembly GCA_004363605.1. Taxonomy (NCBI): domain Eukaryota; kingdom Metazoa; phylum Chordata; class Mammalia; order Primates; family Indriidae; genus Indri; species Indri indri. The sequence goes on along the minus strand of RJWJ010008100.1, from coordinate 11,083 downwards.
TTTTAAGGCTGAATAATATGCCATTGTTTGTATAGACCACATTCTGTTTATCCAATCATCTATGGACACTTGGGTTGCCTCTATCTTTTGGTTATTGTGAGCATGGCTGCCATGAATGTCAGTGTACAAATATCTCTTCAAGACTCCGCTTTCAATTCTTTTGGGTATCCCGGAATGGGACTGCTGGATCATATGATAATTCTATTTTGAATTTTTGGGGGAAGTGCCATGCTCTTTTCCCTAGTAGCTGTAGCAGTTTACATCCCCACCAACAGTGCACAAAGGTTCCGATTTCTCCACATCCCTTGCCAACACTTGTTATTTTCTGTTTTTTTGATAGTGGCCATCCTAATGGATGTGAGGTGGTATCTCATTGTGGCTTTGATTTGCATTTCCCTAATGATGAGTGATGTTGAACATCTTTTCATGTGCTTGTTGACCATTTGCATATCTTTGGAGACATGTCCGTTCAAGTCCTTGCCCATTTTTCAGTCGGGTTGCTTGCTTGTTGTCAGACCCCCAACCTGGGCCGTGTCTCTCACCAGCTGGTTTCACTGGCTTTGGGAATCCTGGCTTCTGCCTCTCCCCTCCCCCCAGTGGGTGATGTGGCCGGCTCCCCCACCCCACCAGTGGATTCTGTCCTGGCATTTCCTTTTCTCAAGGAATTATCAACCTGCCCCTGAAGGACCAGTGACGTGCATGTGGTTCTTGCCATCCTCCATCTAGCCTGGGCTCCACACCTGTTGGAGAAGGCTGGCAGTCCCACTGATGGCCTCTGATCTCGGGAAATGCCGCCTTCGCCACGGCCGTGCAGCCCCCCAGGCCAGGCTGCCAAGAGCCCTGTGGTGGTTTCCCAGTGGTCCTGTCTAGCTGTGGCCACCCTCTGGAGGGGCTACTAAGCTCTTATGGACAGCCAATGAGTGAGGGAAGCGGTCCACACACAGATCCTTAACATAATGCCGAGCCAAGAGCTCGACGGGGCAGAGAGAAGCAAGGAGCCCTGGCGGCACGGTCTACGAAATGTACGGACGCTGCGATGGGAAATGGTGGCCAGGCGGGTGCAGGGGTGGGTGAGAGGCCCTGAGAAAAAGCAGGAAAGGTGGCCTTGGGTGATTTCATCTCTGCCAACCTAAATAACAAGCAGAGAGAGGTTCTTTAAAAGAAAACGATCTTTATTTGGGTATAGGACGCTGCAATGGGAATACGGGTGCCATAGTAAACGATGTGGGCACTTAGGACATAAAGGAAGACAGAGGTTTTTAAAGGAAAAATGGAGGGGGATTACATAATTGTTTCAAGATAATCCTTGGTTACAGGGATCAACAACAAGGGTGATGCCAGTCTGAGACTGTACCAGCAGTTGCTGGGCAGATGTCCCTGCAGAAGTATTTCTTGTGTAAGGTTGCAATGGCCTTTGTGTAAGGTTGCAGTTTTTGCAGTCTTTTGTGATAGGTTTTGTTATCAGGCATACAAGCATGAGAACCCTCTCTTCATAGCCTTCTCTGGCTGTATTTGTCAGTGTTTTTGTTTGTTTGTTCGTTTTTTAACACGAGTGATTCCATTTTGATTCTGACAGCTTTCACATCTCCATCATCAGGGCTCTAAGTTCTAGAGGGCAGACTTGCGTTTGTGCTCCCGGAGTGTGCTGGCTAGATTTCCCGTTGGCTTCCAGGTCAGCGTTTTGATTTCATTCCCCTCCCTCCTTCTCTTCCTCGGCGTGGCTACTGTTAGGTACTTAGAATACCTTAACTGTATTAATGTAAGACATAGGTGTCTGTGATGCCAAATTGCTGGGTCCCTAGTCCCTTCTGCCAGTACCAGAGAAGTCACCTGGGGCAGGAAAAGCACCTGTGCCTGGAACAGGCCCCTGGAAGGACCCAGCGTGGAGGGACCCCCACCCCACCTCCTCTTGGGGCCTGCCAGCTGCCCGCCTCTCTCACCTGCCTGCTTCCCCTTGGAGCCCAGGGCTGATCGTGGCCATGGGAGTAAGGGAGAGCTGGGCAGAGAGGGGCAGCCGAGCTGCAGGAAAGCGGTGTCAGACCTAAACTGGATTTAGGTAGAAATGCTATAGGCTTGGACTTCTGTCACAGGCGCACTATGTTTCGGAAAGTGGTTTGGCTGCCAGAAGTCCTGGGCTATGAACGCTCTATCTTGTCTGATAATTATGCTGCTTCACCACAGCCTAGTCCACAGGTGGGAAAGCTAACAGTTTCCTCTATCTAATGTGCATTTACTTTGTCTCAGCTACATAGTTCCTATTTGGAATAACTCTTATTTCTAACTCCTTTATTTCTCTACTAGAAGTTTTTTCTTTTTTAATTTTTAGGATTAAACAATTTTGCTTCCCTCACTAGAAGTTATTTGTTTATTTATTTACTTACTTATTCTTAGAGACAGGGTCTTGCTCCTTCTCCCAGGCTGGAGTGCGGTGGCATGATCATAGCTCACCGTAACCTCAAACTCCTGGGCTCAAGTGATCCTCCTGCCTCAGCCTCCCAAGTAGCTGGGACTACAGGCATGAGCCACTGTGCCTGGCTAATTTTTTTTTTTTTTTTTGTAGAGACTGGGTCTTACTATGTTGCCCAGGCTGGTCTCAAACTCCTGGCCTCAAGCAATCCTCCCACCTTGTCCTCCCAAAGTGCTGGGATTACAGGGGTAAGCCACTGCACCTGGACCCTTAATGAATCTTCTAAAAGCCTTATTGTACTTAATTCTACTTAAATACAGAAAGTTCAGGAAAGCAGGTATTTCTGCCACTGTTTGTATGACCTTAGGCAAGTCCCAGTCTTCCCTGGGCCTGAGTTTCACAGACCATAAAGGAGGTTGGGCCAGCCCTGCCAGCTCTGATGTCCTGTGTTCTGTCCTAGGGAGGAGAAGGCTGATGGGGAGGCCAATGCTTTAGCTCTTGCCACAGCTGCCGTCTGCCTGCCTCTCTTTGTCTCTCTCATCTTTGCTATCTACAGGCCCTGGCTTGGGGCCCACCTCTGCTACTTGTGTGCAACCTCATACTAGTTATTTAATCTCTCAGGGGTATCTGTTTCCTCATCTTGAAATAGGGTTATGAAATTGTGAGGAAGTTGATGTGTCAGAGCTTCCAGCTGTAAGTTCTTATTTCCTGTTAACTTTTGCTTCCCCCACAGCCCAAGTCGGAGGTGAGCCCTCAGTTTGCCAGACATCCGTCCTCTTGTGCTCTTTCTGTACGCAGAGCATTATGAAGAGAGTAGGAGAAAAACCAGCAGTCCCTTCCCATCGGGAGCTTACATCTGGATGGAGGAGCCAGGCTCTGGGACTGGGGCTGGCGTGTCTGGGCCAGGCAGGACTGGGCAGATTTGGACACACACGGGCCTCAGTGGCAACAGTACCAAGGATTCTGGGACCAAAGCCACTTGGTTTCATGATCACCTTAGTGCCCTCCACCCTCATCCTCCAAACCTGAGGGGCCCTCGGGGCTGCTTGTGGAGCTCCATGATCTGTGGCACATTCGGATCTTGTGCTCCTCCAGTGACCTTTTTAGTTGGTTATTGTATTTTTCAGTTCTGAAATTTTCTTTTCTTTTCTTTTCGACAGAGTCTCGCTCTGTCACCTCAGGTAGAGTGTAGTGGTGTCATCATAGCTCACGGCAACCTCAAATTCCTGGGCTCAAGCGATCCTCCTGCCTCAGCCTCCTGAGTAGCTGGATTACAGGTGCGCACGCCACCACAATGCCCAGCTAATGTTTCTATTTTTAGTAGTGACAGGGTCTTGCTCTTGCTCAGGATGGTCTTAAACTCCTGACCTCGAGCAACCCTCCTGCCTTGGCTTCTCACAGTGCTAGGATTACAGATGTGAGCCACCACACCTGGCCCATTTATTTCTTTTTAATGGTTCATTTCTCTACAGAGATTATCTATCTTTCTACTTCAAGAGTGTTTATCCTCATGTTTTGGAGCATGGTTATAACAGCTGCTTAACGTCTCTGATAATTCCAATGCCTGCCCCATCTTGGGATTGGCATTTGTTGATTGTATTTTTCCTTGTGAGATGTTAGATTTCTCTGGTTCTTTGTATACTGAGTGGTTTTGGATTGTATCCTAGACCTTGTGAATATAATGTTTTGAGACTCCGAGTCTTGTTTAAAGCCTAGAGAGAATGTTATTTTTCTTTGTTGATTGGTTGGTTTTAGGAGGTGATTGATTTAGTTGAGTTCAGGCCACAAGTTCCTATCTGCCTTCTGTGAGCTGTGGTTCCACTCTCAGTTCAGTTTTCAAGTCTTTGTAGTACGTTTGGACCTGTTCCATGTGTGCACATACCAGTGGCCAGTCTGGGACCTAGGTGGCTGTCTATCTCATAGTTCAGTTCTCAAAGCCTTTGGTATGCAGTTTAGGGTCAGATCCTTGCAATTCAGGGATGAGCTTGGGAGTTCAGATCCAACTTTATGGGGCTGATATCTGTGCCACCTCCTCTTCACAGTCTCTTTGACACTTCTGGCTCCCAGGTCATCCCATCCCCTGCCCTTCCTGGTTCCCTCTAATGTGAAAGCCATGGCTTCAGTTTTTCTGCTCAACCACACACTTTCTGTGACTGCAACCACCTCTGGGTCCAAACGAAGAGAAGATGGAGAGGGAAAACAAGCCAGTGGGGATTTCCCCCATACTTTTGGGCCCACAAATCCTCTGGTCAGAGAGGAGAGTTCTAGGTACCTGTCTAGCTGTTGTGATGGGTTTGCTGTGAACTAGATACCCATTGACTGATGCCAGCCATGCAATGCATTGTGGGTCATCCAGAGAGCAGATGCCAGCCTAAAACCGAAAACTGTGACCAAAGTCTGTAATCCCTTGCCACCTCCACGGGGGCAGCGGCCTTTGTTGCTTTGTTCGCTGATATATCTTCAAATGCCTGAAACACTGCCTGGCACATGGTAGGCACTCAGTAAACATTTGTGGAGTTTGGTGGACTATTACTTCTCTTAATAGAAGCTTCCACCATTTACTGTGTACAGAGGTTCTAAATCTGTTATCAAACCCAGTGCTCCCTCTCTATGACAAATATGTTGAAACATCTTTACCACACTGAAATGAAATTTCATAGGTAATATAACTGTCCACATACACTATTTGAAAATCAGCAAACTGCTTGTAGTGGTACTGGGGGTGCTACCCAGACCGCTTTTCCAGGACTAAGACCCTCCTTCGAGCTGCAGGAGTGCTGGCTGCTCACAGCTCACTGCCAAGGCCAAAGAGAGCCAGGTTTATGCCCCCAGGGCAAGGGGGCCCACATCCAGCAACTGGTTGATGATCCCTCCTGCTTCAATCTGGGACGTCTCTGAAGGGCCATGCCAGGTCTGAGTCCCCGAGACACCAGCTGGGGCCTCTGCCTTGGCTGTATCACAGCTCAGCTTCTTCCTCTGCCCACTGCTGCATTTTGTGCCCCTTCTGGGTATTTCTGAGAGGGCATCACAATTAGCCACCTGCACACAAATCTCCTTCTCGGAGTCTGTTTCCTAAGACAGTGCCCTAGCTGTCACACAGAGGAGGAATAAAAGAAGTGCAGTTTATAACAAAAATGTTCTCTGCGTGCTGCTGCTCAGGCATGACTGCCCAGGATCTCGCAGCATCGGCATCCCAGGTCCCTCCTCATATCCGCTGTGCTTTGACAGGGTCCCCAGGGGATGCGCATGCACGTTAAAGTGTGAGGAGCACTTTGCTAAGAGTTGATACAAGGGTCAGGTGCTCGTACCTAAGTGACTGCTCTTACAAATGTGGGCTGACACACAGGTGTTGCATGGCCACAGCAATAAGACTTTGTAAATCTTGGTAAAGTGGCAAACAAAACACATTATGAAACTCCCTCAATTTACACAGTCGTTGCATTCTTGGAAAATTCACTTTGTCTTACAAAAAACTATTTTGTCATGTAGGATACAGAAATTAACTCATTGTGCATTACCGCCCTGTGCATGGCGGGAGGTCCTTGGGCCCTGCCGTTTAGGCCAATAGCCTTTGGCATGGTGACAACTGAAAACCCCAGAACTTCATAAACTGTCCCCTAGGGGTCATTACTGTCCTTGTTGAGAATTACTGGGTCTCCCAGAGAAAAGCCCGTGCTTGGAACTTTATATGGTATTTATCTAATCCTCCCAATAAGCTCAAAAAGTAAGTGTTATTCCTTCTCTCTAGCTAAGAAAATCAATTTCAGAGAACTTAAGTAATTTGTCCAGGGTCACACAGCTAGTAAGTGGGAGCAAGCGAGATTTGGACCCAGGTCTGCCTGTCACCAAAGCCCATGTTTCCCCCTGTAAGTTGCTTTGCAGGTGTTTGTAGTTTATCAAGAGTTGCACGGTCACTAGGCCATGGCCAGGTTTGTTTATAACAGTAAAGAATAAACTGTATTTAGGGCCCACGCTCCTGTGTGGACACAGGCTAACTATAGCAACTTGAGGCTGACAGCAGCCACTGGGGAACTCCCACCTCAACTGCATGCCCTCAGAGCCTGGCTGGCACATGGAACCACAGCCCCAGGCCCCCTTCCTCAAGCGGCACCCCCAAGTGACTGTCCACCCACATACAACACCCACAGATCCACTGAGAGCCAGACAGGCCCACAGCAGGGAGGTGCCAATGACTGTCTCTGGGGGCCCCAGAGGGAACAGCAGCTCTCCAGGCCCCAGCTCAGATGCTGTGCCGCAAGCACATTATGGTCCTTACCCCACACGGCCCTCTGGGCCCCCACTACCCCTTCCTTGAACGTCCACACCCCACATCCTTTTTTGGAATGAAGGCAAATAAAGCACCCTTTAACACCCTGGATACAGACTCGCTTGTTCTCAGCTGGGTCTATGTCCTCACATTCGTGAGCTCCCGGGGCACAAGGGCACTGCTATCTCTGGTGTCCTACCATCGATAGTCCAGTGAGTATGGGCGGACTTGAAAGAGGACAGCTTGAAAACGGACCCACGCAAGCACCCACTGCATGCCGAGGGCACCACTGTGGCAACTGTTTGCCTTTGTGCTCCTGTACGTTAGAGCGACCCCTAGGGAATAGCTATTACAAACCCCATTTGACAGATGGGGAAACTGATGTTGAGAGAGAGATGGCAATTTCCTAAATTAGACTTAGTGGCAGAGACTGGACCTTAGCCTGTCCGACTCCTAATGCTTGCCTTTACCTCAGTAGCTCCCAACCCTGGGGCCCGTTAGATTCACCCAGGGAGGTTAAAAAATTCTGATGCCCAGACCTCACTCCTAGAGATTCTGATCGAATTGGTCTGGGACAGTCAGACACGATTTTAAAAAAGCTCTCCACGTAGTTCCAGTGAGCAGCCGGGATTAGGAAGCACTGTGCTTCATTTTGAATTAACTTTTTTTTTTTTTTAATTTCAGGGTATTATGACGGTACAAACATGGTTACACTTTATGTCTTCGCCTCACCCAAGCGAGGGTTAAAGGCATGCCCTTCCCCCCTGCAATGCTCCCCGTGTCCTTTAGTTGCGGGTTTACCCCCCATCCCCCTAATCCCTGGAGAGTATTACTGCCATGTGATCACCCTAGTGTTGATCAGTTAGTACCAATTTGATGGCGAGTACAAGTGGAGCCCATTCTTCCCATCTTGTGGCGCCTCACTTTGGATAATGGGCTTAGGTTTAATCCAGGAAAGTATAAGAGGTTCTAGATCACTGTCATTTCTTATGACTGGGTAATATTCCATTGTATACAAATACCAAATTTTAATAATCCACTCATGGATCGACGGGCACTTGGGTTGTCTTGACCTTGAGCGAGGCTTTGCAGGACGGCTGGCTGCGGGGCAGGCGGACGCGGGCGCAGGCAAAGGCCCTCTCCGTGTGCGCGGCGCCCCCTGCTGGCGGCATCGTGCTGCGCTGCCTCGGCGCCTGGGGTCTGGCTGGGGCTGAGGGTGGGTGACGACGTGCACGGCCCAGTCGGGGTCCCGTCCTCCAGGAAGCAGTCACCAAGATGGGGACTAAACGCCCAAGGACTTAATAATGTGAGAGAAAATAAGGAGGGAGGCCAGGGGAGCTGGGAGAGCCTTTGGGCTGCGGGGCAAGCCTGAACCTGAGAGAAGAAATGGGGGAGGGAAGGTGACAGGCGCACCCTTGCCTGGGGCTGCCCCGGGGAGGAGGCAAGGCCTCAGCGCCTAGGAGGAGATGGGTTTCAAAGGGCTGCTGCCTGGCCTCGTAGTAATTCGAGGCTCCTTCCCAGGGCTGCATCACCTGGGCCCTGTAGGCTTTAAGGCAAGACTGCCAGGTAAGCCCCGCTGCTTCCCGGGCGTGTGACTGTGAGCAAGTTTCTCAGCCTTCCCCGGCCTCCATTCTCTCATCTGCATCACAGACTTGGCAAGAACATTTTGCCTCCGAGAACCTTCACAATGATAAGTGCTTACTTAGCCTGTGGCAGAGAGTCAACAAGGTTTAGCTATTGTTATTAGAACCCTTGAGGTATGCCCATGTTATTTGGAAGGGTGTAAAGACACAGTCTGTTCCAGAAGGCAGTCTTCCTTATAGAGCCATCAAATACTCATGGGCACCATGTTTAGTGCTACCCACTGGTCCATACTGGGTTCTCACCCTCCCCCTATGGTGGGGACATTGGGGATTCTTTCTGCTCTGACTCCTACACTTCCCTCCCTGCCCACATACAGTGGCGACTTGAGGGCCTTCCGTCTACTCAGGATCGTGGCTCTGTCAGATTTTCCTCTTCCTGGAGCTGGGGAGGAGACTTTAGGAGTCTTAAAGGAAACAGAGGGGGATGAAGGAAAATGGCCTTCTACATTCAGCCGCAGAAAGGAACAGCCACAAACCCAGCACACCTTATTCTGCCATCATTGATGGCCTCACAACCGCCTGGGGAGGTGCGGTTGGCCCGTGTGGGGGCCAGCGCGAGGTGGGGGGCTGCTCAGGAATGGGCGCCTGCAGAGGAGGGTCAGGTGGTGGGGGGTGCAGGTGAACCAAAGTTGGGGGCTCTGGGGAGTGATGAGGGAGGAGGCCCCTAAGTGGTCCCAGGGGGCAGGACTCAGGGCCCCAACAGGGCGCTGAACAGGAAGTCTGTTGGTTCAAGACAGACAAGGAGGGAGGGAAGCGCCTCTGCAGTGCTTGACACCCAGGCAGCCAGGACTTCTCTCTGCTGGGTGTCCTGAGGGCAGATCAGGCAAGTCACCTCAGGAGCCCCACACCTGGTACCAGCCCCAACCAGCCCCGTGGCTGGTCTGTGCCTTCCTTCTCCCCAGGACAGGCCTCGCCTTGGTCATTCCAGAGTGACCCAGAAGCTGCGAGACCCTGGACCGAGTCCTTGCTCTGCAGCCCAAGCTTCCTCCCTGTCCTCCTGGTGACCCCATCATCTCTGCCATCCTGTGCTCACCGAGCCGAGTGACTAATGCACAGAAACCTCCCCAGGAAGAGCAGAGACCAGGCCAAACTCTGAAATGGAAACCAAATCCAAAGGGGTGTGGCTGATAACCTGGGCAGCCACTTGTCACTGCCCACGGGTGCCAGGAGAGAGGTGTGAGGCCCAGGGAGAGGAAGGAAGGGGGCCAGAGTAGGAGGAGGGGTAGGGAGAGGGAGTGGGCTTGGGTGAGATGGGGAAATATTGCCCACTAAACTGGAAGCTCCCTGAGGGCACGAACCAGGTTCGTCTCTCGCACCCAGGACCTGGCATGTAACTGGCACATAGTAAGCATTCAAACAACATTTGTTGATTGACTGATTTTGAACAAACTTACCTAGGGGCTGCACAACAGATGGTGGAGATGCGGCTGGGATAAAAGGAGCTAGCTTGCTTCTTAGGAGAGACACAGCCTCTGGACAGAAGCAGCAGGAGCCTTTTGTATCCCAGAATGGTGGCCCTTTTGAGAAGTCACAGCAGGGCCAAGGGCAGGAGCTAGAGTGTGCCCTTCAGGGAGGGGCCTCCAGCAGATCCTGCACCCAGGGTCAATCACCAATGACCCACAGGGCATACAAGGAGGAAGGATGACTGAGCAGTAGAGGATGCCTCTCTCGGGATGAGCTGTGTGCTGGTTTCCTGCGATGTGCTGGTTTCCCGCGATGTGCTGTTCGAGGAGGACATCTGCATGGTCCAGTATGGTAGCCACCAGCCGCATGTGGCAACTGACACTGGAAGTGCGGTATACCAGACCAAGATGTCCAGTAAGTGTACAATATGCCTGCACTTCAGTGACTTGTGAGGAGGAAAAAAAGTAAAATATCACATTCATAATTTTTCATATTAATAGGTTGACATAATAATATTTTAAATATATTGGGTTAAATAAACTATTATTAAAGTTGATTTCCCCTGTTTGTTTTAACTTTGATGTGGCTATTAAAACATTTAAAATTACAGGCGAGTAGCTAGGCTTGGTGGCGCATGCTGCCTGTAGTCCCAGCTACTCGGGAGGCTGAGGTAGGAGGATCGCTTTAGCCCAGGAGTTTCAGGTTGCTGTGAGGTCTGATTATGCCACTGCACTTCGGCCAGGGCGACAGAGTGAGACTCCATCTCTAAAAAAGGTAAAATAAAATAATAAAATAAAATTACATGTGTGGCTTGCATTCTATTTCTGCTTGACAACACTGCCCTACACACTATTATACACTTGCTTTTTTTTCACATAATATATTGTGGAAGTTGTTCCAGATCAACACACATGGAGCTGTCTCGTTCTTTACAAGGGCCACATGGTACATAATTGCATAAAGATGCTACATGAGGTCCTGACACGGTGAGTTTGCAGTGATTACAGAATCCTGCATTCAGTGCTGGAAGCTGCGAGTCTTCCATCTCAGAGTTTAAGGGAACAAAGGGATTCTAAGTGGGACCTTCCAGGTGGCACGTAGTGGCGGACTTAGGGTCAGATGTATGGACTGGCAAGCTGCCTGCAGAGAGTGACCCAGTTGCCATTGAGAGGACGTGTTATGTGCTGAAGGAAAGAATAAGACCCAGATATTGGGGAAAGCCCCAATTGGGAAGGGAAAGAAGAGGGAGAGGAAACAGGAAATAAATAGACAAAGAAGTGGTCCGACAGTGATTGAAGGGCCAGGGTGGCTCAGGGTGACAGAGGTCGAGGGTAAAAAAAATTTCTGAAAGGAGGAAGTCAA
>RJWJ010008099.1:0-54692 GCA_004363605.1 Indri indri | reverse complement strand
GTTCAAGTCCTAACCCATGGTACCTGCAAATGTCACTTTACTTGGACACAGGGTCTTTGCAGATGTAATTAAGAAGTTAAGGTGAGGTTACAGGGAACAGCGTGGGCCCCTAATCCAATCTGACTGGTATCCTTCTAAGAACAGGAGAAGAGAGACAAACAGGCAGGCAGAAGAAGGCCGGGTGAGGATGGAGACAGAGATGGAATGGCACATCTACAGGCCAGCGAACACCAAGGGCTGCCAGCGACACCAGAAGCTAAGAGAAGGCAGGGAACAGACCCTGCCCTAGAACCTTCAGAGGGAGTGTGGCTCTACCAACACCCCGATCTTGGAATTCCGGCCTCCAAAACCGTGAGAGAATAAATGCTTTCTGTTTTAAGCCACCCAGTCTGTGGTCCTTTGTTATGGAAACACTAAGCAACAAATATATTTACCTACCTGCTTGCTCATCCTTACCCCAAACTAGTCCTCAAAATACAGACGCAGAAAGGAGGAACATTCCCACTTCCCTTCCGGCAAGGCCCCTGCCCCCTCTAAAGGGAGAACGGCCACATGCTCACTGTCACAGCCACGCAGGAGCCAGTCCTTGCTGTGAGAGGCCCATCTGGGGGTCCACGGGGAACTTCTGGACAGAATCCCTCTGGCCCGGGAAGGGACAGTTCAGGGACTGGTCTCTTCTCTTTCTTCCTGCCTTGGGTGGTGGGCATCTGCTCACTTACTCACTTAACCAAGTCTCTGTGACAAACACGGATGCGTTTGGTTATTCTGGCAATGTTCTGTCAACAGTGGTGGCATAAAATGTGCTTGGTGGATGCTTTAAGTTTGGAAATATCTGCAGAAGACCTATCAGGTTGGCCAGGGTCAGGCTTAGTGCACCCAAGTCTCAATGCGGGAAAGGAGCTACAGGCCGGCTTGAAGGTTCTCTCATGGAGGCAGAATGGGACCTTCCAGGATGACATGAACCCTCCGTCGAAAATAGTCTTAAGTCCCCAAGCTCACATCATGTGACACCCCTGTCTTGGGTTCCTTGTTCTGTGGGTCCAGAAACTGCAGCCACTCACTGGCATCTTCCCCGTGCAAAGCCTTTGCACGTAACCCAAGGGAAAGCAACTCTGAAGTGCATGTAAGTGTTATTCGTGCCCCACCTTCAAACCAGATCAGTCCTTAATAGTCCTGTCTTAACCCCCTGTTACGCAAGCACCAAGAGAATACAGAAATACAGGAGGCAGAATCTTTGCCCTGAAGGAGCTTGAAATTAAGGCAGGAACTTAGGAAAGAAGTCTCCGAGACATACATTCCCTGGCAGAAATATTCCTCATTAATTCCTACTTTAGCTGACCAGTTTTATAGCAACCTCATCTTGCTTGAAATTGGGAAGCTTATAAAAATGTTCCCAAACTATTGTGCAGTGCCATTTTACATAATGCCTCTGAAATAAAGGCTGCAACCTTTTAAATAGAATCTTAAAGAAGCGAAGTATATAAGCAGACTCACACTATGTATACAGTTGACCCTTTTAACCCTTAGAAAAATCATAGTTTTCTGATAGCCAAGTGAGAGGTCTTTTTCCTGCTAAACCAGTGGCGACTTTATTAATACTCCCTGCAAAAAGGATCCAAGTGAAGTTGGAGAAAACGACCCATCTGCTAACCGGAGTGCCAAATCTAATTCGCACACTGAGAAGAACCCAGAGCCAGTTTGAACATATACAGAGAACTCGAGTAGAACAAATACTGTTGAGAATAATTCATGGGAATAAAAAAATAGCATTTAAGTATTTGAGTTTTAGAGGCTTAGAGAAGACACATCTTGTTTTCTCTGTCAAGAAAAGAAAAACTAACAAAGACTAAATAAATGAGGCCGGAATCACAATGGAGACAGATGGGAAGGAGCCTGAGGTCACTTATGCAAACCAAGATAAGATCCCTCTCTGCAGACACCTGGGGACCTGCTCTCCTGGTAACAAGGTCAGTCCCCAGGGACAAGAGCTATGTGGGAAGGGGCATGAAATCACTGAGGCCAGTAAGACCCTGGGAGACAACTTCTGCCAAGGGAGGAGGGGGCTGCAGACCAATGCTCCACCACCTGCTGTCCCTCAAAGGGTCCGAGAAGGTCCAGACTCTAATACAAATACTGTCTTTGCATTTAACCCACTTGCTAGTATCATATGCTGCTGAAAGCACCCCAGAAGATTTCATTGTTGTGGTCCTCATTTTACACGCAAGAGAGATGGGACGCAGGGAGGTTAAGTGACTTGCCCACACCCAACAGTAGGTGGTGGTCCTGGAATTTAAACCCAGGTCCCTTTGGTCTACACTGCCTATGTCTCAATGCACGCTGCCTGGATTTGAGGCTCCTCCAGTTTCCGATCGTATGAGCCAGCCCCAAACAACAGTGGACAGCTCTGCTGGTCTCTACTGCACCACTAGAGGCTGGATGCTCAGGCCAAGCCAAATCTCAGTCACACAAAAGAAACCGCACAGGTGCAGGGAGGGAAAGGACGCTGGCCTCTCTGGAATCCGCCTCCAGCTCATCCCACTGCCGCAGCTCCCCATGTCTAGAAAATCTACTTGTGCAGTTTATCCATCATTTTCCAGTTACCGCAGGGGAATGTTAGTTAGCTGTGTTCTACTTTCTCCTACTCAGAAGGAGAAGTCAGGCCCAGGGACCGCTGCGGAAGAGGGGGCGTGTGAGTTGTAACAGGGCCGATTCCGAGGGGTGGAATGAGTTTGGATCCTCCAGATGAAGGAGGGGCACACGGAAGCCTAAAGGAATACTAACTGAAACACTTTGTTTTTCAGGCTACATGCTGTAGATGTAGTGGGCCCCCCAAATGTAGTAGGTCATGATGTTAGATTAGAAATATATGGAGATTTGTGGGTTAACACTTAACTAGACAAGAGAATCAAAGAAATCACGCGCTGACTTTAAAGTAGATTGCCTCTATTCTGCCTTCAGGACTATCCTGAGTTAAAATTTAGCGTCGTCGCTTCACTTGGGAAGAATGTACTCATGTACTTTGCACTAGTGGCTAAGGATGGAAAACAAAGTGATCAAGCCGAAACTGATTGTTTCTTATAACTGATTGTTTAAACTTTCCAGCTACCTGGCCTATGGTTGAAGTGTTACTGTGCTTGCTTAACTGGGGAAAGAATGGTCCTTAACATAGCTAATGCTATCTGCTTCTGTAAGTCTGCTTGCTTAATCAGTCGCTCGTAACCAGAGTAGGTGGTCCGAGGCAGGTCCCGGCCCCCACGGTTATGGACTGTATGATGCAATTTGTCCCACTTCCCGTCTTTGTCCCACTTCCCCATACCTTATGTCACGTAGCCCATCTTAGAATAGTATAAGACCCCCTTGCTTTTCGGCTAACCACCATTCTCTGTACCTGTACTCTGACAGGGCAGGGGTGGTCGCTGGCCAGCTAATAAAGACTCATAATTCGGCTCAGTTCGGTCTTTAAGTGGTCATTTCTCGCACTCCATACTATAACATAGATATCCATCCGAATCATAAATTTCTTTTTCCTGGTTCCTATAGACTTAGAACTTCCTGAGTATAATTGTTGTCAGTTATGGGTTTATACAAAAGGAGATACAATGAGTAATTTATCAGCCACTTTAGTATAAATTACTAAAGAGACTAAAATATTCTGACACAATAAAGGTCTCTAAATTCCCTTCGCTTACATGTTATCAATGTTTATGTTTGCTACAAGTCTACCACTAGACCCAAACATGTAGTAGCTCAACACTTATAGATAAATTAGTTTTGTAGCCTGGTCTTTGACATTTTGGATTTTACTCTTACGTTGCCTAGAAGGTTTTAAAGTGTTAATGAGTGCCTGTCTACCTCCAGTCCTGCTTGGCCTAAAACATTTAATCAGCTGTAAGCCTCCTTTGGGGTCTTCAGTCCTCTTGGCCACAAGGGTCCCGCCGAGGGACTGGATAGACCCAGGGCAGGTGACCACACCACCCTGGCAACGGATGGGACAAAATAAGGGTTTGGCCATAGATGCTGCCTCTGGCAGATCTTGGCCAAAAGGGGGACATTGTGAACTAAAATAAAATCTTAAAGCTCCCCCCACCAAAAAAAAAAAAAAGTAGAAGTCATTACATGGTTTTTAATTTAATAATAAAAACAAATAGCCCAATTAATGAACCAATGGATGAAAGGGCCAGGTGGAAAGACTGTGCCGTGTGGTGGAAGAACCAAAACGAAGGCCCGGTATCGCACGCGGCCTCGACGTTTGGTGAAACCAGGAGGGCCTGGACCGGCCTGACCGCAAGTTCCCTTCCCACCTGCTCCACCCGATAAGGTCCCCTCGCCAAACAACGCTTCTCATTAGGGAGACCAGCACGGCTCCGGCCCATCCCTGAGGAGCAGGTGTGAGCTCCCTGGTAGCCTGTGGGAGCAGGGCCACCGCGCCCTCCTGTCATTACAAAGTCCGCCTCCCGCGGCCCTGGTTCTGCGCTCTGCTCAGTCCTCGTGTGGCCCCGCCCGGCACGCGGGGTCCTCTTGCTGGAGTTTATGTGATCAAGAAATGCCACCGATCTCCTCTGTCCAGGGTCGGTGTCCTGTGCTAGGGCATCCCCGCACGCACAGGGCAGGAATCCCTCCCTCATCGAGGGCGGGGAGGGGACCGGGACAGGCGGCCACACTCACATGAAGACCGAGCGCTCCCAGTGCCGCAGTTCCGCCTGCTCCTCCGCCGAGGCCTCTAGAGCATCGTCCTTCAGCCTCTGCCTCACGCTCTGGACGCCCTCCTGGTCCCTGTCCCGCTCCTCCGCCTCCAGCTGCTCGGCCCGCGCTGCCATCTCCTTGCTGTGCTCCTCCAGGATCTGCTGCAGGAAGAGCCTGGGCACGCTGTGCTTGAGCAGCTCCTGGGTCATCGCCGAGCTCTGCAGGCGCCGCAGCTCCTCGGTGGCTTTCTCGGACAGCGAGAGGGTCAGGGCCCTGAGGTCATCCAGGGCAGCCTGGTCCAGACGCTCCTGCAGCTCTTCCAGAGTGGCGCTGTGCTCTGCCATCATGCGCCGCCACTGCTGCAGGTACGGGCCGACGTCCTCGGCAGCCCGGAAGGCTTCGCCAATGGACAGCTGCTCCTTGCGCTGCTCCTTGTGCTGGCGGGAGTGTCAAAAGGGAAAATAAGTGGGGGGTGGGGGTAGGGCTTGGTGGGTACAGCCCTTTGGGAAAACGCTTTGGAAATTTGTTGCAGAGGCACAGGATGTTTCTGGCCTCTCCACCAGCCACCTCACATTTAGAAATTATTCTTAAGAAAATAAAAGACAGTGAAAACTTCATGTCTTCAACATTCATTGATCACATATTTATTGAGTAGGCAAAGCCCAGGAGGCAGACTACCCGGGTTCTAATCCTGGCTCCTCCATTCACAAGCTGAGTGACTTAAAGCAAGTGTCTTACCTCTCTGTGCCTCCACTTCCTAATCTGTAAAATGGGGATAATAATAGAACCTACCTCATAGAGTAGTTGTTAGTATCAGATGAGTTGCTTCATACATGTGTAGCTCTTAGAAAAGTGCCTGCTGTGGAGTTCACACCAATACATATCTGCTATTACTATTACTATGTGCCAGGCACGCAGTGCCCACAAATCTTAGTATTTTAAGGGGAAAAAAAACCTAAGATCATTGAGAGACAACTTAAATGAGGAGGTCACCAAAGGACCTTTAGGGAAGAAATCAGGAAAGAACACTCCTTGGAGACAGGACAGTGGGCGTAAAGCCCCTGCAGTGGGGAAGAACTGCCATGCACACAGATGTCCATTGCAGCGGTGTTTACAAGGGCAGGTTCACAGAGTCTCAGTCCTCTCTGAGAGAATGTGACATGCTCTTCCTTTTGTTCACAGGTCCTGGTAACCAGAGAGTATCAATTCATTCACTCTATAAATATACTTATTAAGCACCTACTATGTGTCAGGCAGTGTCTTCAACACTAGAGATACGTAAATTTTTGCCTTCGTGGAACTATATTCTAATTGTGGGCCACTCATAGTATTTATCAAAAGTAGCTACAAGAGAATATTCACAGAAGCCTTCCAGAATCTCTTGTAAGATCTGGAATGCATCCATCCTTCTAGATACGAACCTTGGACTGGGCCAGACACCAGGGACGTGTGGTTTTGACCCCTTACCCAGTGGCTCAGAGGTGAATGGGGTGTTGCTCAGGATGTGATATACTTCAGTGGTTAAGGTCAGGGGCGTGGCTATCTGTTGGGCCCACACTTGGTAATATAACAGAAGGCAGAGTTTCTATTGATCACATTTAAGTTATTCTGCATCCCCTCTGCTCCCCTCAAATGGTACCAGCCCACTAGCCCACCACCCAGGTGTCACCTGGCACGTGCCGCACACCCCCTCCATCTGTCCTTACTACCTGTGCTCTATGCTGCTGGTTTAGGCCCTTGTCAGCTCTCACCTGGCCAAGTGCCACAGCCTCCCAGGGGTTTCGTGTTCCCAGGTTCCTCCAACCCCAACCAACGCGAGCTTCCAGAATCACAAATCTTCTCTCTCTCTCTCTCTCTCTCTCTCTCTCTCTCTCTCTCTCTCTCTGCCTGAAAACCCTTCAGTGTTCCCCACCATCTTTGGGTGAAGGGTAACCCCCTCAGCCTTGCACACCACGCCCTCACTGGCTTGGCACTGACTCCCAGACAGGTGCACTCCAGCCCCTGCCCTCACCTGTCAGCATGCCTCACCTCATCGTGCTCTCAGCGCTCCCAAACGCATGCTATGTGTGCCACTCACTCAGTATTTGGCCTTGACCACGTTAATTAAACACTCTAAGCTTCAGTGTCTTCATTTAAGAGAACATAGAAAAAACGGTCTCTCCCTCATAGGGTTAATGTAGGGATTGAACAAGATCTCTTATATAACACACTTAGTACAGTGCTAAGAAAACACTCAGTAAATGTTAGTACCTGTCATCAGCAGTCACTCAAACCAGCACTCCTGTTGCCTTGCCTGTGCAGACATGAGTGGTCTACCACGACCTTCTGCTGTGCGCAGGCAGGATGGCATTTGGAGAATCCTGCTTGACACAGCAAACGGTCACTACCAATCAACTACAGATGGCACGTCACGATGCCTGCACAGTTGCCCTTACGAGCATGCTGCTGGCAACACCTGGCACAGTACCTGGCACTCAGTGGGTGCTCAGAAATGGTCATGCAAAGGACAAATGGCACAATGCCTCACGTACCTTTTGCAGCAACTCTCGTCTTCTCTTAATTATTAACTTTTGATGGAGCTTTTTCTTTTCCTGCTTTAAGTCATTGTCCAACTTCTGTTTTATAGAAAAGACTTCTGTCTGAGCCCGCTCCAGTAGCATTTCCATTTGATCTTCATCCAAGTACCCCGCTCTAGATGGAAAAGATGGAAAGCTAGTTAATGCACTCTCCAAACTCACCTGTAGCTTGACTGATGTTGTGGCTGAACATTTATCTCATTAGTTTGGTTTGAATCAGAAAACTCTTTCCCCTCCAGAAGGGTTAGGAGAATGGGAAGCTAAGATATTCATAAAATACCAGCAGAGTAAGGTCAGTGTCATTAGAGATGGGCAGAGAAAGCTCAACACAGGAGAGAGATCATCTGTTAGGGCGAAAATTGGTGAGAGTGCTGGGAGAAAATAACATTCGCAGGAACACTGTGGTACGGATAGAATCTTCCAAGAAGAGAAGGTGGATTAAAACTCCTACTGTCAGGAGCAGCACAAACAAAGCCTAGGAGGTGACTTCAGGGAACACTCTGTGTAATGGTTAACTGTGTGCGTCAACCTGACTGGCCCAGGCGAAATGTTATTTCCAGGTGTGTCTGTGATGGTGTTTCCAGGTGAGATCAGGAGAGCAGATGGTCCTCCCCAGTGTGGGGGCATCTCCCAATACGTCGAGGTCTTGAAGAGACCAAAAAGGCAGAGGAAGGAAGAGTCTGTCCCTTTTTTTCTGCCTCCCAGCTTAAGGTGGGACATCTCATTTCACCTTCTCCTGCCCCGGACTGAGATTTACACTATCTGCTCTCCCGGTTCTCAGGCCTTCAGACTTGGACTGAGTTACAACTCCTGATTTCCTGGGGCTCTGCCTTGCAGACGGCAGACAGTAGGACTTCTCAGCCTCCATAATCGTGTGACCCAATTCCTATAATCAATCTCTCTCTATATATATATACATGTATGTATGTAAAATATATGTGTATATTTGAGGACTGTCCAGAAAGTATCCAGCCATTGTTAATATAACATTCTATTAATAAGGGTTGGATACTTTTCGGACAGTGCTTCATATATTTTCTATTAGTTCTGTTTCTCGGGAGAACCCTGACTAGTACACTCTGCTACCACCCTACTACTGTCCCTAGTCTGTGTGCATCCCTGGGCTGGGTCCCCAGATTGGCACAGGGTAAACTCTCAAGGGAGGCTTCTTGAAGGAAAGAATAGTAGATACGTGTTTTATAAATATACGTCTGTGCCAGTCTTTTCAAAGAGAATTAAAAAATAAGAGGTAAAATATTCTTCTCCGGTAATTGCTTACAACCAGTTGTTAGGTACTTCAGTTGAAGGCAGGAAACTATTTCTCTCACCTAAGTGCAAATTAATCAGGAAGCTCGAGTAAACTGCAGTGCTGCGTGTATTAGCATCTTTAGGTGGGAAGTGTTTGCATAATTTGCGCCTTACGGAATCCACATTAAACAGGGCAGGAGAGGAACAAAGCCCTGAAAAAATTACCTAAGTAGTAAAACCAATTCATAAAACCACGAATTGCTGCTTGTTGCTGTAAGACAGCCAAAAAGCCAACTTTATAGTCACATCCCTATTCATTTAGAGCTTCTCATAATCTAACGAGAATACATTTCATTGTCTGCAATTAAGCCGCCTGAAAGCAGACCTGCGCGGGAATGCTGTGGAACGCCGAGGGACTGAGCCAATGAGAACTCTGCAATGTCACCAATTATCTGACCACGTGGCACCCAGGTGCTGCCAAGATAAACCTCCAGAATCCATGACAAGCATCTCTGGATTTACACCTAATGCCAAAGGTGAATGCAAGAGCCAGCGGTGTGCTCGATCTCAGAGAAGTGGGCTCTTCCATGGCTGACAGGAGCCCCATCATGGATTTCTCCAGAGAGTGTTGATGCGGATTCGCTTCACAGTAATCCAGGATGGGCACTATAACTACGTCAAGGTTGGCCGTGAGTTAACACCTGCTGACACCGAACGATGGCCACACAGGAGTTCATCATACGATTATCTTAACTATTGTGTATGTGCCTAAAATTTTATAATGCAAAGGATTTTTACAACTAGAGAATTCTCCTTAAGAGATAAGTAAGGGAAAAGGGGGCGGAGCAAGATGGCAGAATAGAAGCTTCCAGCGATTGTCCCTCTACAGGAACACCAAATTCAACACCTATCCACGCAAGGAGGCACCTTCAGAAGAACCAAACATCAGGGGAGGGATCACAGCACTGGTTTTGACATCATAAGAAGGCAAGAGACACTGAGGAGGGCAGCAAAGACAGCCTTGCACTGCCTACACCGCCCTCCCCATCCCCGCAGTGTTGCCAGACAGGGGAACACAGCACAGGACACAATTCTGCTGGCAACCACGGAGGGGCATTCAGACATTTAGACCAGCCGACTAGAGGGAAACCCACGTTCCAGCTTGCCCCGTCACCAGCAGATGGAAAATGGCCTGGGGCCTGGACCAAATTCCAAGGCAGTCAGGCCACAAAGGCTGCAGTCCTTGGGCAATCCCTGTGGTTCGGAGCCAGTGGACTTGGGGTGCACGTGACCCAGTGAGACACCAGCAGCGGTGGCCAAGCGAGTGCCTGTGTCACCCCTCCCCCAGCTCCAGGCAGTGCAGCTCAGAGAGTCTTCTTCCATTTGGGGAAAGGAAAGGGAAGAGTTCAGAGAACTTTGCTTTGCATCTCGGTACCAGCTCAGCTACAGTAAAATAAAGTACCAAGCAGACCTCTGAGGCCTGAGTCCCAGCCTTTGTTCCTGGATGGCATTGCTAGACCCACCCTGGGCCAGACAGAAACATGCTGCCCTGAAGGGAAGGAGCCAGTCCTGGCAGAAATCACCACCTACAGACTATAGAGTCCTTGGCCTCTGAATAAACATCACAGGTAGCCAGGCAATAGTCACCACAGGCTTTGGGTGAGACTGGCTGGTTTCAGGTGTGACCTGGCACTGGTGGCTACGAAGGAGTGTCCACGTCACAGTAGCCCAGAAGGACTTTGTCTGGTAAGCCAGGGAATTTTACCAAACTTAGCCAAGTACACAAAGGTGGTACCACCAGGAGTCTGCAAGAGTCACAGCATTACTGGGCTTGGGGCACCCCCAGTGCTGATATGGCTGCAGTGACCAAAGACCTAGACCACAATACTCAATTCTCTTTGAATATCTGGAAAGCCTTCTCAAGAAGGACAGATTCAAATAAGCCCAGACTGTGAAGACTAAAATAAATACCTACTATTCTGTGCCCAGACATCGATGAACATCCATAAGCATCAAGAATATCCAGGAATACATGACCTCACCAAATGAACTACATAAGGTACCAGTGACCAATCCCAGAGTGATGGAGACGTGATCTTTCAGACAAAGAATTCAAAACAGCTGCAATGAAGAAGCTCACTGAACTTCAAGACAACACAGAGCAGGAATTCAGAAGCCTATCAGAGAAATTTAACAAAGACATTGAAATAATAAGAAAAAATGAAGCAGAAATTCTGGAACTGACAAAATGAACTGACAAACTAAGAACAGCATCAGAGTCTTTCAACAGCAGAACTGACTGAGCAGAAGAAAGAATTAGTGAGCTGAAGACAGGCTATTTGATGACATACAGTCAGAAGAGAAAAAGAAAAAAAGAAGGAAACATATCTACCAGACCTACAAAATAGCCTCAAAAGGGCAAGTCTAAGAGGATATAGAAAGAGACTGAGGAAGAAAGGTTATTCAAAGAAATAAGGGAGAACTTTCCAAACCTAGAGAAAGATATCAATATTCAGGTACAAGTAGGTCATAAAACACCAAGCAGATTTAACCCAAACAAGATTACCTCAGGGCATTTAATAATCAGGCTCCCAAAGGTCACGGATAAAGAAAAGGTCCCAAGGGAACCAAGAAAAAAGAAAAAAAAATAACATATAAAGGAGCTCCAATACATCCGCTAGCAGACTTCTCAGTGGAAACTTATAGGCCAGGAGAGAGTAGCATGACATACTCAAAGTGCTGAAGGAAAAAAACCTTAACCCTGGAATATTATTACACCCCGCAAAAATATTCTTCAAACATGAAGGAGATATAAAGACTTTCCCAGACAAAGATATTTCATCAAAACCAGACCTGTCCTATAAGAAATGCTACAAAGTTCTTCAATATGAAAGAGAAGGAAGTTCATGGACAGTAAGAAATCACCTGAAGGTATAAAAGTCACTGATAACAGAACACAAATACAGAATACTCTATTGTATTAATATAATTGCACTGTATAAACCACTTGTATCTTGAGTAGGAAGACTAAAAGTCAAACTTATCACAAATAACAACAACAACTTTCTGAGAGACAGCATAAAAAGATATGGATGGGAACAACTAAAAGTTAAAAAGCAATGGGGGGAAGGAGTTAAAGTGTAGAATTTCTTTTAGACTTCTTTTTGTTTATTTGTTTGTAAGGAGAATTGTAATATGTTTAAAATAATTGGTTATAAAATGTTTATTATGAGCTTCATGGTAACCTCAAATCAAAAAACCTACAACAGATACACAAAAAATAAAAAGCAAGAAATTAAAACATACCACCAGAGAAAATCATTTTTAACAAAGGATGACAGGAAAAAAGAAGGAAAGAGAAGACCATAAAACAGCCAGAAATCAAATAACAACATGGCAGCAGTAAGTCTTACATATCAGTAACATTTAATGTAAATGTACTAAACTCTCCAATCAAAAGACATAGAGTGGATGAATAGATTTAAAAAAATACCCAACTGTATGTTGTCTATAAGAAACCAACTTCACCTATAAAGATACACATAGACTGAAAATAAAGGGAAGGAAAAAGATATTCCATGCAAATGGAAACCAAAAAAGAGCAGGAGTAGCTATACTTCTATCAGATAAAATAGATTTCAAGATGAAACCTGTAAAAAGAGACAAAGAAGGTCACAATACAATGATAAAGGGGCCAATTCAGCAAGAGGATATAGCAATTCTAAATATATACGCATGCAACATTGGAGCACCCAGATTATCTAAAGTAAATATTATCAGAGCTAAAGATAGAGATAGATTCCAATACGATAATTGTTGGAGACCTCAACACTCCACTTTCAGTACTGGACAGGTTGTCTAGAAAGAAAATCAATAAAGTAACATTAGATTTAATCTGCACTATAGACCGAGTGGACCTAACAGATATTTATAGAATGCTTCATCCAACAGCTGCAGAATGCACATTCTTCTCCTCAGCCCATGGATAATTCTCAAGGATAGACCATATGTTAGGCCAAAAAACAAGTATCAAAAATTTTTAAAAAAATTGAAATCATATCAAGTATTTTCTCTGACCACAATGGAATAAAATTAGAAATCAATAACAAGAGGAACATTAGGAACTACAGAAACACATAGAAATTAGACAATATGGTCCTGAATAACCAGTGGGTCAATGAAGAGATTAAGAAGCAAACTAAAAAATTTCATGAAACAAATGAAAATGAAAACATAACGTATCAAAACCTATGGAATACAGCAAAAGCCATAAGAAAAGAAAAGTTTATAGCAATAAAATGCCTGCCTCAGGAAAGCAGAAAAGCTTCAAATAAACAACCTAATGAAGCATCTCAAAGAACTAGAAAAACAAGAGCAAACCAAACCCAAAATTAGTAGAATAAAAGAAATAATAAAGATTAGAGCAGAAATAAATGAAACTGAAACAGCAACAAAAATCCAAAAGATCAATGAAACAAAAACTTGATTTTTTAAAAAGATAAACAAACGACACACCTTTAGCCAGACTAAGAAAAAAAGAGAGAAGACCCAAATAAATAAAATCAGAGATGAAAAAGGAGACCATTACAACCAGTACTACAGAAATCCAAAGAAACATTAGAGACTAGTATGAGCAACTATATGCCAATAAATTGGAAAACCTAGAAGAAAGGGCTAAATACTTAGACATCTATAACCTACCAAGATTGAACCAGAAAGAAATCCAAAACCTGAATAAACTAATAAAAATAAGATACAGGCAAAAATAAAAGGTCTCCCTTCAAAGAAAATCCCATCCAATGTTGTACCAAGCATTCAAAGAAGAATTAATATCAATCTTACTTAAACTATTCCAAAAAATCGAGGAGGAGCGAATATTCCCAAACTCATTCTGTGAGGCCTGTATTACCCTGATACCAAAACAAGACAAACACACAACAACAAAAAAATAAAACTATAGATCAATATCTCTGATGAACATAGATGCAAAAATCCTCAACAAGATACAAGCAAACCTAATTCAACAACACATTAAAAAGTTTACTCATCATGATCAAGTGAGAGTCATCCCAGAGATGGAAGAATGCTTTAACATACAGAAATCAATCAATGTGATGCATCACATCAACAGAACAAAGGACAAAAACCATGTGATCATTTCAATTGATGCTGAAGAAGAATTTGATAAAATTCAACATCTCTTCATGATAAAAGCTCTCAAAAAACTGGGCATAGAAGGAAGTTACCTCAACACGATAAAAGCCGTATGGACTCACATCAAGTATCATACTGAATGAGGAAAAACTGAAAGCCTTTCCTCTAACATCTGGAGCACAACAAAGATGCCCACTCTCACCACTGTTATTCAACATAGTACAGGAAGTTCTAGTACAGGAGCAATCAGGCAAGAGAAAGAAATAAAGGCATTCAAATTAGAAAGAAAGAAGTCAAATTATCCTTCTTTGCAGATGATACGATCTTCTATCTAGAGAAACCTAAAGATTCCACCAAAAAACTATTAGAACTGATAACCAAATTCAATAAAGGAGGATACAAAATCAATATACAAAAATCAGCAGCATTTCTGTATGCCAACTATAAACAATTTGATAAAGAAAACAAAAAAGTAATCCCATTTACAATAGCTACAAATAAAATAAAATACCTAGCAATAAACTTCACCAAAGAAGTTAAAGACCTCTATAATGAAAAGTATAAAACATTGATGAAATAAAATGAAGAGGACACACAAAAATGGAAAGATATTCTATGCTTATTGAATCAATATTGTTAAAATGTCCACACCACTCAAAGTGATCTACAGATTCAGTGCAATCCCCATTAAAAGACCAATGACATTCTTCACAGGAATAGAAAAAAGAATCCTAAAATTTATATGGAACCACAAAAGACCCCAAATAGCCAAAGCTATCCTGAGCAAAAAGAACAAAACTGGAGGAATCACATTATCCGACTTCAAATTATACTTCAGAGCCATAGTATGCAAAATAGCATGGTACTGGCATAAAACAGACACATAGACCAATGGAACAGAATAAAGAACTCAGAAATAAATTCACACACTTATAGTGAACTTATCTTCAACAAAGTTGCCAAGAACATACAGTGGGGAAAGAACAATCTCTTCAATAAATGGTGCTGGGAAAACCGGATGTCCATATGCAGAAGAATGAAACTAGAACCTTATCTCTTGCCATATATAAAAATCAAATCAAAATGGGTTAAAGACTTAAAACTAAGACCTGAAACTATGAAACTACTCAGAGAAAACATTCAGGAAATGCTTTAGGACACTGGTCTAGGCAACAATTTCTTGAGTAATAGCCCCAAAGCACAGGCAACCAAAGCAAAATTGGACAAATGGGATCATATCAAGCTAAAATGCTCCTGTACAGCAAAGGAAACAATCAACAAAGGGAAGCGATAACCCACAGAATGGGAGAAAATTTTTGCAAACTACCCATCTGACAAGGGATCAATCACTAGAATATATAAGGAGCTTCAACAACTCAACAGGAAAAAGTCAAATAATGTGATTAAGAATGGGCAAAGGATCTGAATAGACACTTCTCAAAAGAAGACATACAAATGGTCAACACATACATGAAAAATGCTCAACATCATCGGTCATCAGAGAAACGCAAATCGAAACTACAATGAGATATCATTTCACCCCAGTAAAATGGTTTTTATCCATAAGACAAGCAATAATGAATGCTGGTGAGGATATGGAGAAAGGGAAACCCTTGTACATTGTTGGAGGGAATGTAAAGTAGTGAACCGCTATGGAGAACAGTATGGAGGTTCCTCAAAAAGCTGAAAATAGAACAACCCTATGACCCAGCAGTCCCACTGCCAGGTATAATATCCAAAAGATGGGAATTCATTATATAGAAAAGACACCTGCACTCCCGTGTTTACTGCAGCACTGTTCACAACAGCCAAGATTTGGAATCAACGTAGTGTCCACCCATGGATGAATGGATAAAGAAGTCATGGTATATATGCATGATAGAATATTATATAGCCACAAAAAAGAATGAAATCCTGCCATTTGCAGCAACACAGATGGAACTGGAGCACATTACGCTGAGTGAAATAAGCCAGGCACAGAAGACAAATCTTGCATGTTCTCACTCACATGTGGGAGCTAAATGCTAAAAACAAATGATCTCACGGAGACAGAGAAGGAGGGTTACCAGATGCTGGGAAAGGTAGTGGGGAAGGAGGGATAAAGTGGGGATGGTTAATGGGTGCAAAAATATAGTAGATAGAATGAGCAATATTTGATAGCACAACAAAGTGACTATTATCAACAAAAAGTTAGGGTATACTTTAAAATAACTAAAAGAGTGGACTTGGAATGTTCTTAACACAAAGAAATGATAAACGCCTGAGGTGATAGATGCCCCGATTACCCTGATTTGATTAATTCACATTGTATGTCTGCATCAAAACATCACATACACCCTATAAATGCATACAACTCTTATGTACCCATAAGTAAAGAATTTTAAAAAACGAGAAAGAAAGAAGTAAGAAATAGCACATATGATGAATGAAAAGAGTCACTTGGTCTTCAGTGAAGACCATTTGGGCAGTTTGTGCTATGGTTTGAACGTTCCCCCAAAACTCATGTTGAAATTTAGTTGCCACTGGGAGGGTATGAAGAGACGGGACCTTTAATAGGTGATCGGGTCATGAGGGCTCCACTCTTAAGAATGGGTTAACGCCCTTCTCATGGGGGTGGGCTTGTTATCACAGGAGCTGGCCCCCCTCTGTCTCGCACACAGGCTTCCGCCAGGCAGCGCCCTTCTGCCACATGATGACGCGGCAAGAAGGCCCTCGCCCTACCTTGGACTTCCCAGCCTGTGGAACTGTAAGCCACACAGACCTCTTCTATTGATAAACCACCCAGTCTGTGGTACTCTGTTATAGCAGCAGAAAACAAAGACAGCTCGCATACGTGGGGTAGCGTCGGGTTTTACCTCTCGTGTTTCTGGATGAGGTGGGTCACCTGAGCTGCAGCAGTGCTCAGAAGGCCTTGCACACGGGTTTCTGATGACTGCAGGTTCCGCACCAGGTATTCTCTGTGGCCAAATCTTTTACTTAGATGATACCTCTTACAAGCCTGGAAAAAGTCCATTAACTCTTCTACATTATCCTGTTTAAAAAAAAATGAGACAATACGCCTAGTTAAAGTTTAGAGAAAAGTCTTTCTAGATACTTAAAATATTACTTCTCCTTTCAGAAGAATATACACAGGAAAAGAAACACTGGGCTTAACACCTTTAACCTCCCTGCCCATAACAAAGATTTATGAGAAAATTATACACAAATAAGAAATGAGGGCTTTGAAAAGTGCAGTCTAGACCTAGATACTAAAAGGTTATCGGAGCATCTTTACTGCACTAAGAAATGGAACATAAATTCCACCCAGTCATCCTTCGCCCATGCACACATTCCCAGCTGTGGAGTTCCTGCAAGTGCTGGGCACCAGGACAAGGTGAGCTGAAGTTCTGACATAAATCAGCCATCAGCCCCAAGACCCAGGAGCTCCACACTCAGAGGAGATCACACAGGTGTGTGCACAAAGAGCAGCAAGAGTGTCCCTCAACCCACAAAATGAACAAAACCTAACCAAACACAGGAGAGTAATAATAACTAGCTGACATCGGGGGTTTTCTCTGGACCTAGCACTGGGCCAGAAGCATTTCATGCCTCATCTAACTTAACCTAAGGAGAGAATATTATTACTCCCATTTCACAGATGAAGAAACTGAGTCCACATCACACAACTGACAAATGGCCGAGCAGGGATTTGAACCCAGCAATCTAACTTAAGCACGGGGCCTGTGCTCTGACATCATCATAGGCTGCCTCCAAAAATCCAGCTCTAACCAGTGGACAGCAATGAGACCAGCAGCATCCGTAGTGTCATCCCACGGATTGGCGTCGTTGTCTTTTTATCCGTCGGTGGAAATATCATCCATATGATGGATTACCAAAAGGATCAACACTTTGTTCAACAAGAAACATATGACGCCATGGACACTGTCCTTTCTGCATAAAAGCTGTAACACCTCCAGGTCTCAACACTTGGAACTGGTGCCGTCCGGACAGTGAAAGCTGGATGGTCAGTCAGAAGTGGCCTAATGCTAGCATCCCCCTGACAATTACTGGTGACAGAGTCCCTACAACAGGGAAGTTGAAGCTGTGTCCCTGTTCTCCGCAGCACTGGGGCCTTGTGTGTTGGGTAACGTGAGTCTGTAAATATCTAAGTAATGCCATGGAGCCTGAATGCCTAACTATGAACACAACAGAATTCCTACATTATATACTTTCATTGCAGTTTCAATGGAAAAAAGCCTAGATTGCAATGGAGAGGCTAGCTTGTTCTCTTTATGTCCCGGGTGCCTTCTGAGAGTGGCTCTCTCTTCCCGAGAGGCTGACGACAATTACTTGGTTTCCTCCTGGGATGGCCCTGATGGTCTCAGTCCTCACATAGTGGGCCGGTGCTGGTCATGTGTCCCCAAGGGAGGGGCAGGACCAGCCTTTGTCTTTGTCAGTGGTTAGGTGAATGCTGAGTCGTGTGGCCTCAACTAGGAGGACCTGCTCACAGAGGCAGGGGGCCACCCCTGCTCACACCTCCTCATCCTACGTCATCTTTCACCCCTGCTTTGGCAATGGTAGTAACAGAGGCTGGCTGCAAGCCTCGATTCACCCCGGGTGGATGCAGCTCGTTCTGCTGTGTGTGGAACCTACACTTCTAGCGCAAGTAGGGAATTTCAAAGAGGGAAATTTAACCATCAAGCCAACTTTCTGAAATGATTTTCACTTATAAAGATAAAACTGAAATAGCACAGTGACTGCTACGTCAGAAAAACACACTGCTCAAGAACCACAGGTTTACATTCGTGAAATGAACACGATGCTGCACCGAGGAGCAAATTAACCCCTACGGACTCGAGTGTGCCAGGCAATGCCCCAAATCCTCCAGCACCATCCAACGGCGCCTTGCTGCGGATAAGCAGAGATTGGCTCTTAAACCGGAAGAGGCAGCCTGTCTAATGAACGGCATCTGCATTTCTCAAATATTTTATTCACAGTCAAAACAGAAAATTCCACAAAGTAAAGTGAGAGTTTGCTGTAAGTACCCTTCCCATCAGCTGGAGCAAGCTGTCAGCACCCGTGATAACACCGGAGACAAACAAAGAAGTGCATTCTTGCAAACCAGCGATGTCACTCTGCGTGCGTACATGTGTGTGTGTGTGTGTGTGTGTGTGTGTGTGTGTGTGCGCGCGTGCCCCTGTGCTTGTAAAATATTAATACTTCATGCAGGCCTCATAAGAAATTCCACAGAAGAGCTGACAGTCTCAGATAAACTATTTTCATTATCACCTAAGAGATTATTCAGTCTGGATTAACAACACTCACACTCAAGCTTACATGCAAAAACACACGAATTCATCCAGACATATCTAGACACAGACACTAAATCCTACATGCACATCAATACACACACATATGCAAACATATATGTTTTTTTACTGCTATATACATTAAGCACATTATATGGTATGCCAAGCACTAACTTTGCATGAATCAGCTCATTAAATCTGCATCACACCCCTGTGAGTGTGGGTACTCTTTTGTGCCCATCTTACAGGTGAGGAAACTAAGGCTCGGAGAAGTGAGGTAACCTGCTCAAGTTCGCACAGCAGGTGACTGGTGGAATGGGCCAGCCTGAGTCCACAGCCTGTATGCCAAGCCACCATCTGCTCTGCTTACTGGAAACTCACTCACACACCAAGAGGTACAAGGAAGAGAAAGTTAGCTAATAGGTGCACGGCACAAAAGGAGAGACAGGACTTAACCCTGAGAGAGAGGAGAAATTCACTGAAACAATTCAGGAAAACTACTCTCCCATCACAGTAAGCCTAATTTGAGGTATTACCTGTATTTTAGAATAATTTTGCAGCAACATTTTAGCTGCCTCTGGCTTCAATTCCCCTTTGAAAATAGCACTTTTTATCTGGGTAAAAAAGATGCTATGCAGTTCGTTTCTCTGGAAAACAGCCAGCTGTCTGTGAGCCTTGGCGAAGTCTTCCTCTTGCTGCAAAGCGAGAAACTTCCTCAGGTGCTCCTGCTCCAGGCGGTGGAGGGTCCGCAGGAGGTTGTTGCACTCTGCAGTGGACTGTGGACAGAAGAGGCAGCGTATGAGAGACTAATATGCTGACCACGCATGCACACATGCACGAAATGCAATGTATATGTGCACACACACAATGTGGACTCGCACACTCGTGCATGCACGTATGCACGTGCACTATAATATGCACATGCACACAGTATGCGCACATATGCACATACATGCAATGTGCACGTGCAAATGCACACAATGCAATGTGTATGTGCACATGTGGACATTGCACACACATGCAACGTGTACACTCATGCATACACGTGTGCACACACAGGCAATGTGTGCATGCACACACGTACATTCGTGCACAAATACCACATGTACATACACAAGGCACAAGTACATGTGCACCCCCACAGTACATACAAATGCACACAGCACCATACAGTGCACACATGTGCACACAGATCCACAGGCACACACCCACATTCACATAAAACACATACACATGTGTGCGTGCACACACACACAGTCCTAAGCTAACAACGAGAAGCTCCTAAGCCACAGCGTATGCTGTTACAACCTGGTCTCCCTGTTATCTTAATGATTCCCAGAACAATCTCAGAGCAGAAAATTCAGAGGGGTGGAAATCTACAAATCCAGCTGCCTGAGAATGGCCTCAATGGAAACTTAGACATCAGCGGCTCCTGCTGTTAGGCCCACAAGATAATTGCCATTACCTTGCATTCTCACTTCACTGAAAAGAAAAATGCCAGCAATCGGGGCCGAGTGGAGATCCTTTGGGTAAAAGACAGGCAGAAGAGGAGTTAAGAAATGGCCACTGGGTTGCCTGCGTATTACATGGCCCTTTCCAGGAAAGGATGGAAACTCACCTCTACTGAGCTCCTGCTGCAGTCGCACCCCTTCCACCCCGCTGCTCTCAACTCTGTGCGGGGAGCAGAATTCTAGAAGTGGTCCCAAGACTCTCGGCCCCTGGTATACCTGTCCTGTAAATTCCTGTCCTTTGAGTGTGAACGTAAATTTAATCATGATAGGATAATCACTCCTGTGATGAGGTTTACGGCAAAGGTGAGGGTGTCTTGGTGTAATTAAGGTCCCTAATCAATTGCCTTTGAGGTAAACAAAGGGAGACCATCCCAGTGGGCCTGACTTCATCGGTGAGTCCTTAAAAGAGGGACTGGGCTCTTCCTGAAGATGCAGACCCACTCCCACTGGCCTCGAAGAAACAAACTGCCATGTTTTTACTGCCATGGAGAAAAGAAGCTTCTAGGAGCTGAAGGCGTCAGGCCTACACCCACAAGGACATGAAAGCTGCAGACAGCCCGTGCAGCTCGGTCAGGACCCCCAGCGCCAGAGGAGGACAGGGCCCAGCTGAGACCTTGATTGCAAGCTGGTGACACCCTGAGCGGAGGTCCCAGCGAAGCTGTGCCCAGATGTCCGACCACAGGAACGGAGATACGAAGTCACTAAATGTTGGTGATCTGTTACACAGCAACAGAAAACCAACACCCTCCACTTTCTAGGGGAAGGAACACAAGCTCAGAGAAGGTAAGGGCCTTTCCCAAATTCCCCCCCGTGCTCAGGAGGGAAGGAAAGGCACCGGAAGCAAATCTTCAGGCCCCAAGCTCCGACACCACACGGGCAGTGGACAGTGCAGCATGTCGGTGGAGCGGGGGCAGGGCAAGGCGCTCACGGCCAGGAGGCAGGGGCACAGCCATCCCAGACGGCCAGCGGCCCTGGCCACGGGAGGCGGGAGGGTGTGGGACCGTGCCTGGCTGGGCCGAGCAGGGAAGGCAGATGGGGCTGTGATGCAGACAGGATGGGCCACGGCTCCTGCAGGCTAAGTAAGATCGGATGTTCTATAACCGCCCTCCCTGGTTTTGGTAAACGATGTCAGCAGCTCCCCAGTTTCCCAAGTCACAGACCCGCTCACCTCCCTTCCCATTACTAATGAAAGCCCATGAAGGTGGTAGGCTCATCTTTGTCTTTTTCTGTCTTTCCAGCTCCTTTCACATACTTTTCAATTTTTTTAGAATCTGGGCCAGAAAAAGGGAGCATTATTTATTTAGAGCCCCCCAAGAAGTCTAATGGCCAACACGTGACTGCCCTGTCCACAGGTGCTCACAGCAAAGCCCGTGGATAAGAAGAGCAGTGGCCACAGGGCCAGACGGCAGGGGCTTCCATGTGCCTCCTCCCGGCCCTGCCGGGACCCATTCCAATGTCGGTGGTTTGCCTGGGCCACCAAATAACAACTCAGCCTTTTTGAAAAGCTGATTTTATAAAAAAGGATTGGATCAGACTTTCCGAGTCACTCTAGTGCAGAGAAATGGTATTCACAGCTGACTTGATCTAAATCAAAGAATGCAATTCACCAACAACCACAAGGGTGACAGGACCCTGACTGTGGGCATTGCAGCGACATTCTGCCCTGAGTGACCAGCTGGTGCCCAGTTAGGTCAGTTCCTCCATCAAAGTGACCTTCTTTTTTGACAGTATAGAATCTGACAAGTCCCAAACCTCAATTTATTTTAACTAATAGAAATGAAAAATGGGGTAAAATCCATTTAGCTTCTCACAGCTAAGACAAAAAGCACACATACACACACACACAAATCCTAAAATAAAATTTTCTGTCCTTGTTTAGAATTACGTCTCTGCTGAAGAATAAGGTATGAGGCAATGATATATCTGTGACATTGTGAAACACCCTCTCAAATAAATTTAGATGGGACCCCTGTGCCCACTTCTTTCCTAAGCAGAGTTCAGACACTTGCAGAAATATGTTCTACCCCTAAGCCAGTTCAACCTCCTGTGGCACAGATGAGAAAACTCAGCCTCAAAGCAGGGGATGCCCACCCCAGGCCTGCCAAGCAGGGAAGGTCATGCATGGAAACAAGTGAGGTGGCCTGGTGTGAGAGGCACTGAGGAGCACTGGGGACTGTGGCAAAGTATAGGGCAATCTCTGCCTGTGGGCAGCCACTATTCAGTCCACCAAAGGATATGCAGGAATATGAGCCTAACATGGCTAAATCTTCCCATTCTTTAAGAGAAGCTGGCAATTTGGCTTTTATTATATAGTAAGTTTTCTATTTTAAATATTGTCCACAAATGTACATTTTTAAAGGAATATTAAAATAATGATCACTCACCTCCAACTCCCTAGTGAACTTTCCAATAAAATGGACTTTTCAGGGGAGATAAGGCATGTGTACGTTCTGGCTCCAAACACCAAGAAAAGCCACTTGTCCCATGGAGGGAGTGGGGGACACAGACCTTAGGGGAGGGTGCCTGAATTCCAGTTTGAGAAGCATAAGGCTTGGTCAGCTGTCGGGAGTAACTGCTATGCACAGTGTTGACTCTACATCACCAAAAATGTGAGATCATCCTCAGGAAATTATGATTGTACTAAATTATACTCCCTGTACTCAATTTAGCAAGACAGGCAAATTATAAAAAATGTTTATAAAAATAAATTCCAGAAATGGTTAAAATGTAAGAGTTTTTGCACTTAAGGAATATTTTCCTTTAAGACAAAGATTCACAAAGGGGTTACGAAGCCTCGGGCAGCGCAGAGCAGGATTTGGCCTGGCCTCCTCTTCTTTAAGTAGCTGAGAAATGGCTGGGTACAGAAGACAGGCCCCAGAGGGAGGACACAGCCTTGAAGTGCCAGTGATTGGCTGCAGGAAGCTGGGTTGCAAGGCACTTGCCCTCTGGGCCTCAGTTTCCCATCTCCAGGTAGAAGAATTTCACATACTCTAGGCCATGGGCTCCGTTAAAGATGATATTAAATTATGAACCATGGTAAGCGCTCCCCCAGGGTTGACACTGTGCCAGACAATGACCGAAGTACTATACAAGCATTAACTTACTTATTCTCACAACAGCCCTCTAAGACAGGCACCATTACTCTCCCTATTTTAAGGCTGTGGAACTAGACCAGGGTGACTGAGCAACGTGACTTCTGGAAGAACACGGTGAGGCTCCAACCCCAAGCAACCTGCTCTTTGTAGCTATACCCTCACTACTCTCCCTGGAGCCTCATGACGGAGAAACGCTTGGAAACGACAGGGAATCACACAGGCGTTTGACTATGGACAAATCCCATCTCCACACTGACTACAGTCAGCTCTCCATATCCGTGGGCTCCGCACCCGTGGATTCAACATCCGAGGATCAAAAATATTTGGAAAACAAATGGATGGTTGCGTCTGTACTGAATGTGTACGTACTTTTTTTCTTGTCGTTATTCCTTAAACAAAAGAGTACAACAATATTTACATAGCATTTACATCGTGTTAGGTATTTTAAGTAATCTAGAGATGATTTAACATATACAGAAGGATGTGTGTAGGTTATATGCAAACGCTATGAAATTTTATTTCAGGAACTTGGGCATCTGCACATTTTTGGTATCCAAGGAGCGGGGGAGGGGTCCTAAAGCCAATCCCCTGAGGTTCTGAGGGATGACTGCACCGGAATTCCTAACTTTACTCAAAAAAGCTGATACTGCTCATTTTGCTTTTGTTTTTAAAAACTAATTATTGGTGAAATAATACATCCAAAATATTTTCATGCATTTTATTTCGAGATGACTACAATATGTGACAGACAATTACGATGCAGTCTACGGTCCTGTAAGATGCAGTGGCTTGCACAGACTGGAGGGGAGCTAGTTCTATTCGCTTTTATAGCTCAGATACTATTTTTAGAAGCAGATTGGCTCAAACAAGGCAACTAGTCTCTGGACAGAGTGACCTAGGAGATTCACAGGGATGATGCCTGCCCACTGATGCCAGCCGGCAGGTGTAGGGGAGAGGCGGTAGAGGGCTGCAGAAAAGCCCTGGGGAGGGTGGGTTGGGAGGCCCCGGGAGAGAGCTGCAGAAAAGCCCTACGGAGGGTGGGTTGGGAGGCCCCGGGAGAGGGCTGCAGAACAGAGGGAGCCAGAGCCAGGCGTCCTTCACGCCTCGGCATAGAAAAGCATTGCCCCAGGCAGTCTTTTGGTAGCAAAAGCATTGGAAACATTTGAGATGCCCCGAAGGATAGGATGGGTTCACGTGGTGCCCACAAGGGATGTAACCTGCGGTTGCAGGAGGGGCGGTGGGCGGTGCGGTACCGCAGTCAGGGGCGCGCTGCCTGGGAGTGTCTTGGCTCCCCCTGCCGTCCTTGGGCAGGAAAACTTCTCTGCATCTCAGTTTCCTCCCCTGTACAATGGGACCCTCTCAGTCCCAGCTCACTGAGTTGGTGTGAACATTTATTGAGCTCCACATAATGTGCTCAGCACAATGCCCGACCCACAGTAGATGCTAAGAAGGAGCTGTTATTATTACGCACCGTATTTTTCAAGAGTATTTAATAAAACCAGAAAATGTTTATGCTGTGATGTAAATAAAAACAAGCAAGATATGCAACTACACGAACTGCATACGCCTTATTTATGAAAATATATATATAAAGCAAAAGGCCAAGATGCACCCCGGAATCTGAGGGCCGGGGGAAGCTGAGCCATCCCTGCGTGCGTGGGGCCAGGCCCACAGCGGGAACTCAGTGACGTGCCGGATGCAGGCCCTCTGCCACCGAGTGGTGAAATGGGCTCCACTAGCTGTTTTTCAGGGTTTTTGGGGCTGGAATCAGCAAACTTTTCTGCAAAGGGCCAGATAAATATTTTAGACTTTGTAGGCCACATAAGGTCTCTGTCACATATTCTTTGGTTTTTGTTTGCTTGTTTTTCACAACCTTTAAAAATGTAAAAACAATTCTCAACTAGAGGGCTATACCCAGGTAGCATTGGGCTCAGGGGTGCTCATTTGCTGACCACCACCTTCGAATATTTTCTAAGCCTCCCTTTTGAACATGTATTATTTTTACAGGACGAAAATGATAAACTTAGGAAAGAAGAGAAAGAGACAGGTAATAGGATCCTTTAGGGGCTGAATCATGGAACAGTGTATTCAATGCACTCTTCCCGAGGGGGACACATGCGCTCCGACATCACAACCTTCTGCAAACCACGCCCTCCGTGGACATGCTCAGCCGTGAATGAAGCCTTTCTACTCTCTCTCTGACCTCTCCTGACACTGTAAACATATCTCTATTTTAACATGGCTGAATGATGTCTCATTTTTTTTATATCTTTCATTAGACCATAAACTTCTTGAATGCAAGGACCGTGTCTCATTGTTCTCTGTACCTTCCCTGCCTAGCCCAGTGCCTGAGAGACAGTAAGTACCCAACGAATGCTTGCTAAATCAATCTGCATGGAGGGGTGGGTGGATGGGGAGACGGGTGGTGGACGGCTGACAGGAGAGGTAGGGGAGAGACAAGGAAGGAGCACCTGCCTTTCGGAGCTGCCTTACCCTTTCACTAGCACGCTTCAGCAACTCTTCCGCTTCCTCCATGGCCACCATCTCCCGCTGGTACTGGTTTTCTGTCTTCTTTCTTGTTTCCAGGTCGCATTCAGCCATCAATGCCACCATCTTCCGATCATACTCCTCTTGTATTTCATTTTCCAGCAACAGAAACTGCTTTTTGAAAACAGCACCCATCCTCCTCTCCACTTGGGGTGAGAGGTGGCCACTGCTGGTGAGATTCCTCAGCAGAAGAGCAATGACGTCCTTGCTGATCCGGGCTCGACAAGCCTCCAGGTCTGCATCTGCTCGATTCAGGGTTGCGATCTCCAACCTGGGAAACACAAAAGTCAAAAGAATTTTATTACACGGAATTGCAACAGAAACCAAAGGATCCTCAAAGCTTAGAGGTTTTAAATTATTTGTAGGTAGGGCCTTTCTTTCTTCCTTTTTTCCTCCTTCTCTTTTTTTCCTCCCTGCCTTCTGCTCCATGCAGTGATTGAAGGCCAATCACTAAATTAGCAGATCCTTATTTAATAAATTTGTAAGGTACCGTGTTATGAACAATAAGGAGTATAACTAATGTAAGACATGGTCTCTGTCAACAAGTGACAAGTCAACAGTAACAAGAAGACCAAGGGGAAAAAATGGATAGCTAATATATTTGAACAATTTAAAAATAAAGTTTATTTTACTTTTTTCCAATTAAAAATTAATTTATGGACATGACAACTCAATGCAATGACAGCTAAATCCCATCCTATCCTGGATGGGATCCCAGAGCAGAAAAAGGACATTAGATTATTAACTACAGAAATCTGAATAAAGCCTGGACTTTAGTTAATAACAATGTATCCATATTGGTTTATTAACTGTAACAAATGTAAGATACTAGTAGATGTTAATAATAGGGGAAACTGGGTGTACAATATATGAAAACTCTGTCTTATCTTCTCAATTCTTCTGTAAATCTAAATCTGCTCTAAAATAAAGTCTTCTTGAAAAATATTCATGAGATATTTCACAGGGTCACAGTGTTCTGAAACTTGATTGTGGTGGTGGCTGCACAACTGTATACACTTAGTAACACATCATACTGTACTCTTCAAATGGGTGAAATTTTACGGTATATTACTTATCCCTCTATAAAGCTAGAAAAAGATGCACAGGGAAAAATTAATTTATGTTCATGGTAGAAAAATATGGAAAATAAAGATAAATAGAAAAAGACTTCATTCACTGTGAGCTCATCATTCAATCAGGCCCAGTGGCTCACGCCTATAATCCCAGCACTCTGAGAGGCCAAGGTGGGAGGATTGCTTGGGGCTGGAAGTTCAGCCTGAGCAACATAGCAAGACCCCATCTCTACAAAAAAATTTAAAAATTAGCTGGGAATGGTGGCATGTGCTTGTAGTCCCAGCTACTCGGGAGGCAGAGGCCAAAAGTTTGAGGTGAGTTATGAGCCACTGCACTCCAGCCTGGGTGAAAGAGCGAGACCCTGTCTCAAAAACAGGAAAAAGAAAGAAAGAGAAAGAAAGAAAGAAAGAAAGAAAGAAAGAAAGAAAGAAAGAAAGAAAGAACCAATGAAGGCATTATTTTGCTATATTTTCTTCCAGTTTTTTCTATGTATATTTTTTCCATAAAATACACATGACTTTCATAGATACAAATACAATTTTATCCCCTTTTTTTCAATTAACATTGCTACCGGCATCTTCCAGTGGTATTTAAAAACTAAACGTTTCCTTTATAATGTTTTCAAAATATTTCACCATGTCATGCACCATCATTCAAATTAACTATTCTACTATTGTTACACATTAGGGTTACTTGCAAATTTCAAAATCTAAAATAACCATGAAACTGCTGAAAGCTCAGCTTTCTGAAGAGCTCTTGATACTCACAGCAATTTTCTCAGTACAGTTTCCCACAAAAGGAATCACTGGGTCAAATATCAGCAACATTTTTAAACCTATTGGGACATCCTGCCAAATTGCTTTCCAGAAGTATTCCCAAGCGATACATTCAGATCCTTACTTAATAACCCACCCTCTACAATACCAAAAAATCCTTGATAATTTGATAGGAAAAAAATGGAAGGTGATTATAAAAATATGTGTTTTGAGAAAACTATTATAAAATTTTCAAACATTTAAAAGTAGACTGAATAGTATGACTCCCACATTACCCAACTTCAAAAATTGTCAATATTTATCACTGTTTTTTTATCTACTGCCTTTAATGTGTGTTTGAGCATTTTCAAGCAAATCTCAGATTTGGCATTTCACCTGTCAATACGTCAGCATGCATCTTTGACTGTCAAGGAGCTAGATAGGTAGGCAGAGAGACAGACAGACGTGTACATGGCTGGCTGCCTACCAATCTATTTGCATATATACATGTGTCCATTTTACCTAACCTTGCTGCTGAAGAGTGGAAAAATATACTACCCCCAAATGTGCTATTCTGGCATACCGACTCCTTTAAGTTAAAGGCACTTCAAAAACCAGTCAACCAACCAGCAGGTAGAAGAAGATCACTCTGCCCTTCATGCTGTTTCTTAAAAGCAGACGGACAAAATTCCCACGCGAAAGATGCCTTCCCTGTCCTAGGAGGAAACCAACATTCTCATCACCAAGGACGGGAAACTGATACCAAGAGAATTCTGTACAAACAGACCTTGTTAAGATAATTATCTTGCGTTAGCCTTACCATATAATTTAGCTGCTTTTTCACAACTTGCTATTCTTTGTCCAGTTCAGTATGTAACTGTTCAACTCTAACTGCTTTTTCAGGTCTTCACCTCCTCGCAAGGGCTCTGGTGTCACATAAATCCTATGTTAAACTCGCCTGCTTTTCTCCCATCAATCTCTCTTACATCATTTTAATTCTCAGGCCCAGCCTGGGACCATAAGAGGGTGGCAATAGAGTCTGACTCCCTGTACTGCCATTGTTATACTAAAAATATTTAAAATAACCCCAATAATTAATAACATCTGATGATCAGTCATTATTCAAACTACCTCAAGTGTCTCAAAAATGTCTTTTTACAGCTAAAAGTTTAATTCAAGAACCAAACAAAATCCCATGATGTCAGCTAAGTTCACTCTGACCCATAACATCCTGGCCTTCCACTTTTTCTTCCGTGGCACGGACCTGTTGGAGGAACCAGGCCACGCGCCCTGCAGAACATCCCACGTTCTGGACTGGATCGATTGCTTCCACGGAATGTCACTGTCCCTCTCTCTACCTCCTTCCTGTATTTCCTGTACACTAGTAGTTAGATCTAAGGTCTTGATTAGTCAGATTCAATTTGTTTTCCAATTTTTTTGAGTTTTTTTTTATTGAAATAAAATATACATATACAATTTACCATCTTCACTAGTTTTAAACGTACAGTTCAGTGGTAATAAATACATTTATATTCTTCTTTTTCCCCTTCATTCCACCTTCCTCCTCCCCTGCCTGGCCTCCCTCTGGTAACCACCAATCTACTCTACCTTCATGAGATCCACGTTTAGCTCCCGCGTATGAGTGAGAACATGCAATATTTGTCTTTCTGCGCTTGGCTTATTTCACTGAACATAGCCGCCAGTTCCATCCATGTTGCTGCAAATGACAGGATTTCATTTTTTTTTTTTATGGCTAATGATATGTCATTGTTATACATATGTCACACTTTCTTTATCTACTCATCTATTCATGGGTACTTAGGTTGATTCCATGTTTTGGCTATTGTGAAGATTGCTACAATAAACATGGGAGTGTAGATATCTTTTTGATGTATCGATTTCCTTTCTTTTGGATACATACCCAGTAGTGGAATTGCTGGATAATAGGGTAGTTCTATTTTTAGTTTTCTGAAGAACCTCTATACAGGTCTCCATAGTAGCTGTACAAGCAGTACTCTGTGCTTCCCACAGGTTCATACGATGGGGTAACGCTAAGATGGATTCATAAGCTCAAGTAGTGCCCACATGATCCCTGCATTACAATGGTCCCTACCAACCTTTCACCTGATGTTGACAGCACCCATTTCTAATTGCTACCCAAATACATGATTTCACTGGTGTTTAAAAAATGTACATTTTCTATCATATCTTCTGCATTTTTTGAGCTGAGATTCTTCAAAAAGAAAAACTGTCATCAATAATTCAGATACTCTGACATAAAGTTCATAAATAGGAGAGATGTTTGGTTCTTTCCCTTATATTTTATCAGTTTTCTAATTAAAGAGTTGGTATCATAGCAACCTCTAATGGTAACAAATGAGTTTGGATTGGTTTGTTTATTGGCTTGTTTTGTTTTGTTTTAGTAGGAGGGCAAAAGGTTAACAAAACTTTTCTCAACTCCCTAAGAATCTGAGCTTTCGTTAATTCTTACCCAGAATCCTCATGAGAGGAAGACCATCAAATATGTTACCAGGCAACATGGCTTAAGGTAAAAATGATGCCTGACTGGCAAATTACATGTGGACGGGGAAGACATAAATAAACCATAAATAAGTAATAGGGATGCCATACTTTGCACTTCCCTAAGGGAGGTAACTCTTGGAACTGGGCATGTCCCTTGGAAGCTGTGCCTGTGAGTTGTTACAAGAGATATTGGCATCTGTGGGCTTGGAAGCTTTTAGGCCAGGAAGACTCCTACATCTGACTGGTGTAGACTACATCTCCTTGCACAGAGCTATGTCACCTGGGAAGAAAATACCTCCCGAACGCTGCAGTGTGACCTGCGATGAGGACACCCACAGGAGAATACCCAGCACTGTCCCCACAGCAAGCTGTGTCGCAGCCCTCAAGCCTTCAGAGTGGATGGCCAGGTGTGGCCTGTAGGAGTCTTGGGAGTCTAAATGTTTAGCTGAACCTGGGTGCGCCCCTGCCTCTGCACAGGATCACCATGAAATTGCAGATTTTTATATATTTGGTGGGTTTCAATCCACTGCAGCCATTCTTTTCGATGGTAAACTTTTACCATCTCAGATAAAAATGGCTCCTGTGTCCTCTGGACACAACCCGACTAGTCTAGTTTTAAACAGCTCATTCCACTCACTTCTTTCATTTCTCAACAAGGACTTATCAAACTTATGCCTATGCAAGCTTTGCAGGTTACAAAGCAAAAAAGAAACACAAGAGGTGCTTTGAGGCAGTGTGTGCACGGTTAAACGTCAAATGAACTCAACAACGTTGCACAAATTCAAAAAACAAAATTACTTCTCTGCTCTGAGACAGACAAAACACAGGGTGTCCCCAAAGTCGTCACACATAGGGAAATGGGAAACTGCAGCTAATATTTAGAAAATATTCATTACAAAATTTTCCCTTTGTATGGAGACTTTTGGGACACCCTGCAGATTTCATACCTTTAATGAAGCCTTATTTTGTAGGCAGAACAATGCTCCCTCAAGATGTCCATGTCCTAACCCCCCCGAACCTGTGAACACGTTGGGTTTCACGGCGGGGCCCTTGAGCTGGAGAGCGC
This sequence comes from Indri indri, assembly GCA_004363605.1. NCBI lineage: Eukaryota > Metazoa > Chordata > Mammalia > Primates > Indriidae > Indri > Indri indri. The sequence continues at coordinate 23,172 of RJWJ010008099.1, read as the reverse complement.
CAGAGCAAGGGCCTGCCAGACTGGAAGAGGAGTCAGGGAAGGCCCGTGAGGAAGGAAGCAGAGGCGGGCACGATGATGTCGGCTTTGAGGACAGAGGCAGGGCCCCGAGCTGGTGAATGTCGGCAGCCTCAAGAAGCTGGAAAAGGCAAGGAAGTGGGCTTCCCCTACAGCTGATGTTTTTTAAATTGATGCACAATAGATACACATATTTTCGGAGTACATGTGATAATTTAATACACTCATATAATGTGTAAAGATCAAATCAGGGTTATTGGGATATCCATCACCTTAAATATTTGTCTTTTCTTTGTGTTTGAAAAATTAGAATGAATTTTCTAGCTATCACCCTACTGATCTATCTAGAGCTGATGTCTTGATTTTTGCCAAATGAGACCCATTACTTCCAGAACTATAAGATATTTGTGTTGCTTTAAGCCACCAAGTCTGTGGTCATTTGTTTCAGCTGAACAGAAAACAATACACCTTCACCTGACTACTCCATCCATCATTCATTCGCTCATTTACTAAGTTATACAAGGAAACGTGTTGGGTAAACTGCAGGTGCTCCACGGGTGCGTTGCCAGCGCTTTGCTGTCAAACCACTTACCAGCTAAGGCACACAAGCAAAGAACTTCGCTTCCTCACATAAGCATGAGGACCACCCTCAGAGACTGTGGTTCAGGGTTAAAGGAGGTAAGAAATACGAAACACATAGCATAGTCCGGCTCACTCTCCCGGAAGACAGGCTACTAAATAAAACAGAGTCGGTGCCCTCGGCTCACCCTTTCCAATTGCCTGGGAAGACAGGAAGGACAGTCCCATACGCACTTTCCGTTGTAACAGTTTTAACGTTAATCACTATGAATAAACTGTCAAAAGTGGCAATGACAAAAACTGTCGGGGTGCTCCAACACCACAAAAAAAAAATGTCCCTTTAAATTGATTAAAATAACACACTGCTAATAAAACTAACTTTCATCTGTTAATTTCCCAAATACCTGCAGGAGAGGAAAATAAATACTAAGATTCATCACTTACCGACAAAATTGGGTCGACCGGAGAAGAGGTAAATTTCCAATGCCGCCCATGGCATTTCAAATTATTCAGACAACAATGAAATACACATATTTTTCCATTCCCCAGAAGTTCCCTAATGACTCCACGAAATAGACAGAGACAGCCTGAGATACATATGCAGACCTCTGATTCTTAAACAGAACTACTCGCAGCAACTTCGACAGCTTGGCAAAGTTGCAGGATTCACCCACTGCTGTCCCAGGGAACATTCGTTTTTTTTCAGGTCACAAAAGTGTCAATATATGTTTGGACCTGTTTTGCTTTGTATACGAACTATACAAGTGATATTCCTCTTGTAAGTGACTGACTCCACACAGGAGTTTAGAACCACGTTCAGCACATAGGAAGCACTTAATAAATGCAAGCCATTCAAACTTATGAAGAGCCCTGCCCACACTCACATCTTTCTAAGAGAAACAGTACTGTTTAAATTATCCAAGAACTGATTAATACTTTGATTAGCTACTGATGATGAAAAGAGAGAATGACATTAGTAACCTTTTTCTTATTTATTTCATATGAAATTAATCAAGTTCTCACCAAATGGCAAGCAAGGGGTCAGAACCAAATAGGACAGAATTTGATATACAAGGTAGTTAAGTGTTCTGAATGTAAAACAGGACTCATTAATCAACATGAAAGATAATTAATTCAGAAGGAAAACTAAATAGCCATGGCCATTTTTTACAATATTAAGCTGGCATCCTTAAGGTAGCTGGTGTAAGCATAACAGAGCCCCAAACCAATGCACTGTTAGTGAAACTAGAATTTTCCTCATCAGAAGCTAATTTCCATGGGCACATAATACTGCAAGATTCCATCCTGGGACCTGAAATCATGTTTATATGCTGTTGATTTGAAGGCACGGACAACAAAAGTTTGGGTGGAAAATACCTCCTGAGTATCTTCATTGTCCAAATCGTCATCATAAGTTAAATCAGTAAAAACAGTCACCATATATGAGTGAAAGAAATATCAGTAAGACCCATGATGAAGCATCACGTTTTGGTCTGGTATAAATTTCAACTGTAAGGTACAAGAGGCCAGCAGTTTGCACCTTTCCTCACTGATATTTTTCCTCTTAAAGATCTCTAGGTTTAGAAGTCAGATTGGGCCTTCTCTCTCCAGGCCTTGGGCTACTCCTTAAGGGGGGAGTACAGATGTAGACAGAGAGCTCTTCCCACCCTGGGGTTTCCACATCGCGGCCCACACCACTCATGGGCCAGTCCCCAGCAGGACAGTCACTTCTGAACAGGCAAGGAGAAGCCAGACCTCCTCTCCCTGCTTCAAATCCTCCCTGCGCTTCCCTAAGTCCCTTCTATGCATACAGTAATCACGTTTCCCGGAAGGTGGTGTTTCATTGCATCTGGAAACGTGGACCTGGGAGTCATATCAACATGACTTCTAATTTCAGCTTCACTGCTTAGGAACTGAGTGAACTCAGGTGAGATAGTAACATCTCTGAGCCCAGTTTCCCTTCGGTTAAGTGAGATTTTTATCACCCATGCCAAATTAGGGTCACCAAGATGATTAATAACAGTGCCTCATATGATCAAGCTTTGTTTTAAGAGCTTTACATACATTAAGCCATTTAATACAACAGTCTTATCAGGTAGGTCAGTGGTCCCCAACCTTTTGGCACAAGGACCGGCTTCATGGAAGACAATCCTTTCACGGACAGGGGTGGGGGCAGGGGGGTGATGGCCCCAGGATGACCCGAGCACACCATTCACAGTGCAAACCTCTCTGCCAATGATAATCTGCACTTGCGGCCGCTCCCCAGCACCAGCAACCCAGCTGCACCCCGGATCATCAGGCACCAGACTCTCACAAGGAATGCAGCCCAGATCCCTTGCCTGCGCAGCCCACAGTAGGGTTCAAACTCCTGTGAGAATCCACTGCAGGAGGCGGAGCCTACACAGTGATGCCAGTGATGGGGAGCGGCCACAAACACAGATGAAGCCTCGCTCACCAGCTCGCCCGCTGGCCCGTCTACCCACCGCCCACCTTCCGCCGCACAGGCCCTGCCCCCAACAGGCCGGTCTAAGGCACTGGTCCAAGGCCCCAAGGGCTGGGGACTGCTGAGGTAGGCAATTAACTTCTTTTTTAGAGGTGAAGAAACTGAGGCACAGAAAAATTAAAATGCCTTGTTGAAAGTCACATAACTACTAAATGGCAGCATTGGGATTTGAACCCATGACATGGGACTACCCTCTGCCCTACTGCCTCAAAACAGCACGCACAAAGCACTTAGTCCAGTGCCTGGCACAGTACAGATGCTGGAAAATGTTCTTTTCATTGTTGCTGTTGTTATGTCTGTCATAATCTTCCTTGATATCATTCTTTATAGAAAAGAAAAGAAGATGCAGGGAAAACATAACAAACACATGGATGGATGGGTGGAGGAAGGAAGAAAGGAAGTGGGGAAGGAGGGAAGGGTAAAAGGATAGGTGGGTGGGTGGATAGATGGACAGATGGATGGATGAATGGATGGATGAGCTGATGAGTGGGTGGATAGATGGGCAGATAGATGGCTAGGTGGATGAATGGGTGGGTGGGTGCATAGATGGACGGAGGGTGAATGGGTGGGTGGATGGATGGGTGGAAGGATGGATAAATGGATGGATGGATTAATGGATAAATGGATGGGTGGACAAATGGGTGGGTGTGAATGGACAGGCAGATGGATGGATGGGTAGGTGGATAGATGAGTGGATAGGTAGATGGGTGGATGAATGGGTGGGTGGATGGATGAATAAATGGATATATGTATAGGTGGGTGGATAGATGGGTGAATGTATGGATGGGTGGGTGGATGAATGGTGGACAGATGGGTGTATGGATTAATGGACAGATGGGCAAATGGGTGAACTGGTAGGTGGAAGGGTGAGCGGCTAGATGGATTCCCTGCTAGGCAGTCTCTCGGCCTTTGCTATGCACATCCACTATGATGAGAAGCTAATTGCCTCTCCAGGCATGCTTTTCCTGTATAGGAGAGCTCAGATAGTTATAAAGGTCTTCTTCATAATTAGCTAACATTCACCTCCCTAAAATTTCCATCACAGTCCCATCTTCCACTGTCTTCTCCACAACAACCCTCTAGGTTGGTGATTATGATCATGTGAACACAAAATATCTAAAATCCAGGCTAAGCAGCCTTGGGCAAATGACACAGAGCTTCACAGGCCATGACGGGGATTAGGGTTTTACCAAAGAATTCTCAGGTTCTTCTTCAGAGGTATGGCTTAGGGCGCTGTACGAGTTTTCTAGGGCTGGTGTAGCAAAGTATTACCAAACAGATGGCTTAAAACAACAGAAATTTATTCTCTCAGAAATCTGGAAGCCAGAAATCCAAAATCAAGGTGTCAGCAGGGCTGGTTCCTTCTGAGGGCTCTGAGGAATAATCTGTTCCAGGCTTCTCTCCCAGCCTCTAGTGGATTCCAGCAATCCTTGGTGTTCCTTAGCTGTGGCCACATCATTTCCATTGTTGCCACATCTTCACATGGAATTCTTCCTGTGTGTCTGTGTCCAAAGTCCCCTCTTCTTCTAAAGACACCAGTTATATTGGAGTAAGGCCACTCCTACTGACCTCCCCTTCGCTGGATCACATCTGCAAAGATTCTACTGCCAAATAACGTCACATTCACTGGTACCAGGGCTTAGGATTTCAACAGATATTCTTGGTGGGACATAATTCAACCCATGGCAGCACCCTTGAAGGACTATAGTCCCTCCTCATCAATGGCTATCCAAGAAGAAATGGGGTGGCCATCTATTAGGCATACCAGAAAAATATTTCTGTGCTGGCTGAGAATTTATGACCATTAAGATCCTTTGCAGCATCAAGATTCTAAGATTCTATTTTCCCAGGAAGGTGAAACTCACTTTATACTTAAAGTTAGCTGTTAGCTGAGGAGCTGGGAAAATGCTATTTCCCATAAAAGGGGTGAGGCCCTGGTGAAGTCTTTTCCCTTGGAGAGAAAAAAGGCATTAGGTAAGAAGTAAGGAAATCTGAACAAAGTATGAACTGTAGCTAACATAATTACCTCTCCATAGTGGCTCATTAATCGTAAAGAATGTAGCATGCTAATGTGAGCTGTTAACAACAGTGGACACCGGGCGGGGGCATGTAGGAACTCTCTGAATTACCTTCTCAATTTTTCTGTAAATCTAAAACTGTACTAAAAAAATCCGGTGGGGCAAAGGCAATATATGGAACCGAAACATTTGTACCCCTGCAATACGCTGAAATAAAAATAAATAAATGAATAAATGAACAGCCTATTGAATAAGCAAAAAGCAGACCCGGACTCCGTGACTGGGCCTGCGAGAAACAGGCCCACCCTCTTCAGTACAGAGACGCCAAGAACTCGGAGCTCAAGTGGGGACCGGAAACAGGAGGCTGACACAGCAGAGAGGGAGGAGAGGGCTGGCCTCAGACCACAGCCCAGGGAGCCCCGCCACAGAGATGCCGCTTGCGAGGAGACAGGGGACTCTGAGGAGCCCCTCTCTGACCGAAGAAACAGGGCACACACGTGAATTCCCCCAGGTTCCGAATCCACACTGCCCGAGTGGGCCTCTCATGGGAGACGTCTCTCTGCCACGCTCACGGCCTTGGGTTTCAAACTCGGTAGGGAGTTCCTTCTGCCTGCCTGCCCTCCTCCGTGTGTCCAGGCGTCCCCTCCCGTCCTTGGTGGGCAGCAGCAGGACAAGCTAGGGCTGAGGGCATGATGGCTGTTGTGGCTGAGTTTCTGCTTGCTCCTAAATCCTGCACTGTGCCCGGAGCTGGACAATCCCGTGAGGAAGCTGGGAAGGCAAGCTTGACCTGGGCAGGGTTCGAGTCACGTCCAGAGGTGTGAAGGCCCCCCCACTGCGCCCCCGGTCTGGCTGCTGAAGGAAGCCAGGCCAGTGCTGCATCGGGCCCCTCTGGCTACAGCGGAGCAGCGAGTGGCGGACGTAGGGGGAGATGCTCTGAGCGCCACAGGGCTTCAACGCAAGCATGTCCATTCGGGATGCTGATTCCTCGCCGTTGATTCAGTCATTGCAGGGGGCGTGCATCCCTCCACTCTGGGGCGTTCTTTACATATTATTGTTTGCGGGGTTCTGTGTACATTCTGGTGAGCCTTGTCATTTGGCTCAACGCGAAATGAGAAATCAGGGAAGAGAGTGAAGTTTCAGCTTAGGGTACCTCTTGACCTCAGAGTTAAATTAACTAATGCCCCATTTTGCCTCTTTCAGAACCTTGGAGGGTCAAAAGCTGACCCACTCACAGCGCCTGGAGGATGATCTGTGTCTGCTGCCTCCTGCCATGCCCTGCAGAGGACAGACTCCGCCATCGAGCCAAGGAGCTCAAAGAGGAAAACTTGGGGGACTATTAGGGAGTCTTCATTCCCCATCTGCAAGCTTCTAGAAAGGGGAAGGGCCTCCACTCACGCCCCAAGGGGAGCCCCCCTGGAGCCAAGGCTTGGGGTTTGTCACTCTCCACCCCTCCCCCCTCAGGTAGCAGGCAGCACCGTCTCAGGTTTGCTCCAAGGCCACCCAGTCACCCTCTGACACAGCAGCTCCCAGTCCCTGCCCAATTGCTCCACGTCCACCTATCACCTCCTGATGCTTGTCTGTATTTTCTGTCCTTCAGCAACAGACAGCTTAATAAGCTCTGGCCCTGCTGCATCCCCGAATTTTAGAACAGTGCTTGGCAGCTGGAGGTGCTTGGTTAAGTGTCTAGGATATGGATAAAGCCTGAAGCCTAAATCCACGTGGCCCCATGGATCAGGGAGTCTGATGCCTTCCTTCCTCCTCCCATGGCCTGGCCGAGCCCACGTCTTCCTGGCGAAGCCCCCCTGGTCTCCTCAGGCAGAGCTGGAGCCCCCCCTTGCAGCATTCTGTCTGCTCCCCCTGCACCCCTCACCCACCTTGCGGAGATGCCCAGGAGCCTGTCTTCTCCCAAGAGCTGTTGTTTCTGGAGGGCGCGGCCCACTCCAGACCCATCTCTGCATCACGTGCCCCGCAAACGGCCCTGGACGCAGGCCAAGCTCAGGAGACACTGGCTTCACAAGGGCTGGGAAGGGGCAGCGGCAGCCCTGACTGTCTCTTGTCAGCTCACGCCTGCATCACCACCCATCTCACCACCTTCCCTGACAGCACATGGACTAGAGCTGGCTCCCCTGCACCAAAATGCCAATGGCAACTCTGGGATCTCAGGATGAAGTCCGCCCCGACTCAGACCACAGTGATCAGGAAGGAATATCTCTCCAGAGAGATCTGTGCACCTCAGCATCAACTCAATGTCTTAGACAGTCCTGTTTATGAAAAAACAAATAGCAAAACCAGCAAAGCAAAGACTTAAGAAGTAAATCTCATCTTCCTTCTTCCAAGGCTGACAGACCAGAATCAGAGCCCAGCGCCCACCCCAGCAGTCCAGGCCCCACAGTCTGGCCAACCTCCCTCTCCACCCTCCTGCCCACAGCTTCTCACCAGCCACAGGCCAACGACCCCGGAGAGGTAGCACAATGACCCTGGCTGCCCCTGCTTTCCCGGGTGACTGACACACCTAACCTCCAGCCTGCGACTCTCTCTGGGCAAAAGGGAGCCCTAGAAGAGGTTCCCAGAGCACCAAGCTCACTTCCTCCACGGAGCTCATCAGAGTTTGTCATTACCTGCCTTTCCATGTCATTCTCTGATTAACAGCCATCTGCTCCACCCGACTATAAGCTCCAGGGGGCCAGGACCTTGCCTGTTTGGGTTCCCGAGTGTATTTCCAGCCCCCACCTGCTGGAGACTGAATAACCACATAACGTGCTCAGGCAGAGCAGTGAAGAAGAAACCAGGAGTCACCGAGCAACTGCTGCCCATTTCTGTGAAATCTTTAAAGATGAGCCCAAGAACAAAACTGCGGGGCTCAGTGGGTAGAACGGAGCCCAGAACTAAATGAAGGGAAACAGCACACCCTGGCCGTGAGCCAGGCACCCCCCCTCAGCTCCGAGTGATGCACAGTCAGTGAGTCACCCCACGGGGCGGGCACCATCACTGGCCCCTGTTCAGATGGGGACACCGAGGCACAGGGAGGTCCCGGAACGTGCTCAAGGTTATTAATGTGCTCAAGGTTATGTGCTCCCAGTGATCAAGTGGCAGAGCCAAGAGTTGGCGACATGGAATTACACTCAAGCTGTCCACCATCAAGGCAAGGCCAACTCCTCTACTTACCAGACAAGGAAACGCTGAGAGCCTCTAACATAGGAGAGACATGCAACCTCATGCCCCTCAAGGAAAGCGCAGAGCAGAGGTACAGGGAGGCACCACTGCATCCTGGCAGGCTGACACAGGGAACAAAGTCAACAGCCCCTCTGACTACAAGCAGGGACTCTCATGCTCTGCGGATTTTAACTTGGTCATCATATACGACATCTACCCAAAAATTACACATTAGTGCAGCAATTCCACTTCGAAGAATTTCTGCTACAGACAACCTAGGACATGTACATAAAGATGTGTGGGGAGGTACACCGCGCCGTTGTCCAAGGCAGCAACAACTGGAAACAAACATGTCCCCTGATGGGGGGGTGGAGCTTGAGGGGCGGCGTTGGTGGTCAAATGACACTCTACGCCTTGGGGCAGGAGGCTGTGGAGCACAGTGGCTAAGGGCGTGAGCTCTGGACTCAGACCACCTGGGCACACACCTCTTCTCCTGTGACCTTGGGCAAGTGACTTCAATTCTCTACGCTTTAGTTTCCTCATCTGTCAATAGTGCTTAGCTCAGAGGTTGCTTTTAGAATCAAACAGTCCTATGCATATGCATATTAAATTCTCAAAACATTCAGTAATCATTCATAGTATTGAAATATCAGGCAGCCACTTAGAAAAGCAAAGTAGCTCTGTGTATATTGATAAGAATTCAAACACCACAAAAGGCCATCCACGAAATCAAGTCCTGTCACATAGGCTGAATCCAATTATGATTGCCAGCTCTGGCTCTGGCTCTGCCACACAATCACCGGATAAGTCACTAAGGGAGTTGTAAAGTGGGAAAAGGGAGCAAAACACTGTGCAAGGCAGGCCATTATTCTGTATTTAAGAAAAGTGTGTGTATGTATAGCCACAGACAATCTCCAAAGGGTAATGGGCCTTGGTAACAGATCATCTTTGGGGGTGACAGGCCAAGGGGGATGAGAGGGAAACCTGATTTCATGGGATGGCCTTTGTGGTGTTCTAAGTCTCTGCAATGTTCATTACTTACTACTCGAAAATTAATTGAGTAATTTAAAGAGACAGAAAGAAAAAAGAAAACACCGGTGTTATCAGAGTCAGAGACTATGCATGTCCCTTCACCAGGACAGAATGAGTCTCTAGGTTGCTTTTGGCAACCTGTCTTTTGGCTGCTGTCTGTGGGCTGGTGCCAGACCAACAGTGGGGAGCCATAGCAGCGTGGCTCCCAGGGAAGGATCCCAAAAGTCCTCGAGAAAAGACCCCCAGAAAAGTTAGCCCTAGCCCCACCAGCACGCATGGACATCCTGTTTGTGACTGGTGTCCACCTGGTTGATACGGACTAACAGAAATGGCCCAGTGCTGGGGAGGGGCCGTGTGCTCTTCCCCTCTCTTTGCGCTCCCCCCATGTGCAGGAGCTCTGCGAGTGGAACTGACCCCCGACTGGGGGAAGGTGTCCTGCACCCACCGACCACGAGCAGGAGTTCCCTGCAGTCGGCCTAACTGCGGAGCTCACTACGCCTGCAGACGAGCCGCGTCCTGCAGCCCAGCTGTCGAAAGTAATAAAGCAATGCATGATGGTTTGGCAGGAGGGGTCAGGTTGGAAGGCATGCCTGAGACGTATCTTATTAAATATTTCCCAGTTGTCTCAGAACTCAGGTGGGGGTGGAGATGGGAGCCCTTTATTAGCCCCCTGGACACTCCCAGCAGTGGGGTCATTCCTTTTGTTTCTAAGAGACACCTAAGAGCACAAATGAACGTCATGGTCTCAAAGGGGTGATGTGTGGCAGGTGAGACACTATGTCGGAGAGGACATCACGTCATCCCACGAAGGCTAAGTGGACCAGGCGTTAATCATGGCACCGGCGAGGCGCCAGGGCGGGGAGGGGCGGGTGCTGCTCCAGCAATGCTTACTGCCCCTGGTGCGGTGTCACCGCACTGACTTCCCTGTGCGTGTGCCGTCTCCTCGCAGATGGTGAGCGGCGTGGGCTCCTTGCTTTTCCTGGCTTCCTCCCCAGGCCCCGGCCCACACAGTGCCTGGCGCCACTCACTGAAACCATGGAAGGCGTTTGTCAGACATAGAGCTCCTCACGAAGGCCTCACCTTGCTGGGAGGATGACAGCGAGAGTTGCCATGGTAACCAGAGAGCTGTGCCCTCTACTCCGCTCTGCTCTTCAGAGACCCCTTCACACACCCCACAAACCCCGCTGTGGCTTGTCAGCGCCGCCCGGGAACCCACCGCCTCTCAGCGAACTCAGAAGCAAGAGCAGGCTAAAGACAGGGCTGCTGCCCGCTCCGCTGGCTTCTGCCGCAACGGTGCGGGGCCGCGCTCCCTCTAGACCGTAGAACTGTGAGGAAATAAGTTTCTGTTGTTTTAAGCCACCAAGGTTGTGGTAATTAGTTAAAGTAGCCAAAGAAAACTATTAAAGATACAATTAACTCCCTGACCCTCTCCCACTCGCTTGGAAATGCCCTCTGGGCCAGCTCTGGTCCTGCATCCGGATGAGGCCGGCACCGTATCCCTGTTTTATAGATAAGGCAACAGGAGTCACCAATGTGGCAAGCGGCAGAGCTGGGACTCCAACCCAGCAGCCTGGCTGCTCAGCCCAAATTCTAACCACTGGGCTCTTCGCCTGGCGTCAGCAGCCTCTGCACCTCCACCCGGACCAGTGCGGGGGGAAGCCCCTCATCCAGGCACGAGGCCGCCAGCCTCAAGTGGGCACTCCACGCTGCCCGGAAATGCTTCTGGGTTTCTCTAGAAAGCTACCTCCCCACTCTGTCAAGACTGCTCCACACCTCTCTGCACTCCTACCCTCGCTCCCCTGACGTCCTCACCTCGCACTTTGTTGAGAAGCATCAGACAGGTGTGTCCTATGCCCCCACCCCCCATCCATATACCTGCCTGCGTCTGTGCAGACTCTCTGCCTTCTCTCTGTGATGGATGAAGCCCCAGCTCCTGCCCAATATTTCCTCCCAGCAGATCTTGCTCTGCAAGGGTGGCCCAGCCACAGCCAGATGCCCCTGGAGGAACCCAGGCAACCTGTGAGACCACATCGCATCTGGGAATATGCTGTGTTGTCATCTGGTTTGAGTAAAGCTGCACCTTCTCCTAATCTTTGCTACCAAAGTAACTTACCACCTCGAAGTTTATCTGCTGGTGACTTTCCATTAAGCATAGCACTGTGTGGTGGCACCTACTATGTGTCAGGCAGTTTGAGGCACTGGGGACAAATTGGTGAGCAAGACGGAACCTGCTGCCTGGGTGGCTGACACAGAATAAACAACGCTCATCACCAGCTCTCAGCTTAACGACCATCCCTTAGAGGGCCCTCCCGAGGCTCTCCAGCAGAGCACCTTGTTCCTCTGTGGTTCTTGCCACGGCGCAGAGCTGCAGACACCAGCGCACCTGTTTGCACTGCGCTCGCCGGCACTCGGTGAGGACAGAAACCAAGACTCTTGTTCGCCAGTGTCTAGCCAGGGCTGCCACAGTGCTTGGCACAGAATGGCCCTCAGAAAGAACCTGCTTGAATAATCACTCAATTTATTACTTTTAAAAAGTGCCTCACGCATGAATGAGCAACCCAATGAAAGAACAAATGAACAAAAGAACCTTGGGCGAGTTGTTTAATTTCCCTGGGTTTCAGGTTCTTAGAGACGTGGAACAAAATCATGTCTCTGCAGCACGTTTGTAAAGAATAAAAAGGATAGTAGTTATAAAAATATACCATATCGTTGGCACATAAAAAACTACTCAGCACACACTGAAACACCTCAACTCAACAAATACTCGTTGAACATTTACTTCGTACAAAACACAATTTTGGGACTGTTTAGAGGCAATGTCGGTGGCAGCTAAAGAGAGTGATAAGCTTCTTCTAATAACAGAAGAAACACACAGGTCTGGGCTTTTTTTTTTTTTTTTTTTTTTTTTTTTTTTTTTTTTTTTTTTTTTTTTTTTTTTCTTATTTTCTTTGCCTCTCTGGTTAATCTACGCTCAGTCTTTTAAAAAAGCTATTCTGTCAATAGAATAGTGGATTTAAACACACTCAGGCCTGGGTCAAATCCGTTACTACCTGTGTGACCTTAGGCAAACACCAATAAACTTCTCTGAACCTCACCTTCCAGGTCTACAACATGACAGCTGCTGTGAGAATTAAATAAGATCCCAGGCGTGAGGCACCCCGGCCAAAGCAAAGCTGGAGCCGACCTTCGCGGGCGCCATGCCCCCAGGAGCTCGGGGACCAGCCGTCCCATCCACCCCTCCTTCTCCAGCTGGGGCTGAGCCACCTCCATTGTCACCACAGTCCGGGAACCTAACGAAAGTCGAAGAAGACGTTCCTTCCTCAAATCCACCTGCAAGAGGCAGGCCGTAAATGAGCAAGCCAAGGAAATGCTCTTCATCAAAAACGAATCCTCAACAACTAAAGGACACGGGGAGCACTAAGCGGGGGGGGCGGGGGGGTGGGAAGGGCATGCCTTAAACCCACACTTGGGTGAGGCAAAGGCATAAAGTGTAACTGTAGTGTTTGTACCCTCACAATACCCTGGAATAAAATAAAAAAAAAAAAAACGAATCCTCGAGACAGAGCAAAGTGACAGCTCTGAGGGATCTTGAAAGGAGGTGACAATCAAGTCACCTAATGGCATATTCAGAACCCCAGCTAAACCTCACATAAGAAATACAAACAGGATAAACGATTTGCTGGAGAAAAATGCTATTTTTAGTGGAGAGTATCACAGATTTCCATGCATGCTAAGCCCCTGGCATTCTGAGTGACATTTTCTTTCTGGGAGCTCCTAAACTTGACTATATATAAGTCAAGATGGAAAAGTAATTGACAACAATAGGATTAAAAAAAAAAAAGACCGGGTTCCTAAAACTATTGTCCAACCACAATGCCGAAAACAGAATCGGCGTTCAACAAATATGGAATGCCAGGATGAGGAGGGAGGGTGGGAGCTGGCAGAGAGGAAGAGAGGCATGAACCTGGCCCTCAGGCTGAGCGCTCCCAGGCCATGCTTGATAATCACATTAAACGCTCTTCAGGCAGAATGAGACAGGCTCCTAGGAGAAACAAATATAAAATGCCAGAGATACTGAGTGATGTATGAGAATGAAATCTTTGCAAACATCAATCTCCCTGTTTCTTTCAAGCACTAGGACCAGCAAATTTTAGCAGCTGTTTATAATTTCATATAATGTAAGAATAAAGGAAGCCTGGGCCTCTTAGACTCCACCACTTTTTGAATCAAAAACAAAGACTAATTACTCTGGTCGGAAGGTTATAGACTACCACATACTTGCAAATTAAATATCCAGGTGTTGGTTACACAAACAGAATCATTTCACTCTGCTTTTCATCTTCGTGCTTTGTAAGAAAACTTTCAGCTAGAAAACCCTTTGATAACTACCTTTCATACCACTTAATATAACTGGTGACATTTATGAGTCTCTCACTACTGCCTGCGCACCACCACCACCCTCCACCAGACGGGGGCAAATTTTAATTTGTCATCCTTGGCATTCTGATTAGGGAAGTAAGCTAAAATGAAGCATTGCATCTGAATGGCTGCACAAAGCCTACTTAATCGAACACCCAGAAATAGGTGAACGAGGCCTGATTCTTTGCTCAGCCCTGCCCTTACAAGGCTCCAGGCCTGGCTCTTCATGAGGTGCTCGGAGGAAGGAGCACCCTTTCAAGCAGGAAGACAGTCCCTCTCCACCGAGAACACTCACTGAGCTCACAAAGTGGCATGACTCAGCCACAACAGAGCTTTCTCTTGGGCCAGTAAGCAGTCACTCCCGAAAAGGACAAGGCAGCCATTCCTGGTTCTCTCTGGGATCCACCTCTATACACCACAGGACACTGTACCCTGGATCAAGGGAGACAGGATCAGGCAGCTGCTCAATTTTGCTTCAAGCACTCCCATGTTCAGCACTGTCTTCACTGCCTGAGAAAGACCCAAGGAAGTGCTAATCGTCCTCAACAGAAGAAGTCTCTTCAGCGTCTGCTAATCTGCACAGGCTCAGAGGCAACTGCTGCCATGAGGATGTTGTAGTGGTAGGTTGTGGTCTTCCCCTTTGAGAGATGAGGAATCTGAGGCTCAGGGAATTTTTGTAGGATACAATGTGCCCAAGACTAAATGGTGAGAAAGCTGAAGTCCTGTTCTTCACTCACCAGAGGTGTAACTACGAATAATCGTCTTAAAACCTAGCTGAGCCTCAGATTCTTCGACCATCAAACACTAAGAATAAGATGCATTACCAAAGAGCACTGCTGTGAGGACCAAATTAAATAAGGTGTGTGGAAAAGACTGCACATTTTTAAATGACACAAATATTAACATAAGGTATTATATACAAAAATAAGGCACTGTAGTTTATCAGCGTCATCATGACTCCAAATCCATAGAAATTCTTCCCCAGTGGGCGGTGAGCTATGCATCTCAAGTCTAGAACCAGAAAGCTTTCCTGTAAATGGAATCCACCGTGAGGGGTTTCCGTGTGGCCTCCCTATTAATAATCAGCAGTCTAAAAAGAAAGCCAAGAAGCTAAAAATAAAAATAATCGGATATAAACAAGTAAGAATCTGATCTGGAAGAAATGAAGCCCCGCTTTGAATGATATCAACTTCTGATTGTATTAAGGTAATCCATAATTACATTCCTAGCTGCTTGAAAGAAGGTAACATCGCCCTAGTCCTCAAACTGTCTTTCAGTTTTCAAATACGATGTCTGGTACATAATGAAAAATATCCAGGCACATGAGGAGACAAGAAAATAAGATCAAAAACTAAGAGGAACAACAGACAAAAGACACAGAATGGGGGTACAGATGAAGTTTTCAGACAGAGATGGTAAAATAATTATGCTTCATGTGTTTGAGAATAAATAAAGAGAAGATTGAGACTTTGGCAGACAACTGGAAACTGAAAAAAAATATATAAAGACATCATCTTTGTAAATATCTGTTGAAAGGGAAGAAGGAACCGTATCTAGCGATGGTCAACCATCAGACTGTGCCCCACGTACCTGACAGCAGAAATCTCGGCCAATGGAGCACCCTGATTAAGAGCCTGGACCCCGGAGCAGATGGCCTGCTTTGAAACCTCACTCCGTCATTTACTAGCGAGTGCCACTGGGCACATTACTTAACCTCTCTCAAGTCCTCATCCATAAGGTGGTAAGAACATCAATACCTACTAATACTTCACAGGGTTGTTAAGGGGATTACACGCGTTACTTTTGTGAAGTTTTCAAATGGCGCCTGGCACCATGTTCTATTGCACGTGGGCAGCGCAACGTCAGTGTTCATTAAATAAATGAAATCAATTCAGCAAACAGCCACAGCACATGGTCTGGCTTCTCTCCAGCTGCTTGTTTTCTATGTGCGACACCCCAATTCATACCTCAGCCACACTCAGCTACTCCCGATTCACCAAACGTGTCATGCTCATTTCTCCCCTGTGCACCTGCCCTTTCTTCCCTCCGTCTGAAAGCCTTTCCTTGACCAATCCCCTGGGAAAGCTCCTACACAAGCTTCAGAAATCAGTTAAATGCCACCTCCTCTGGGAAGCATTTCTGATTACCCCTCAGCAGTAATTACTTCCTCTTCTGTGCTAAGCCAGCCCCAATCTTCCCCGTAGCATGGCGCTCACCAAATTTCACGGTCACTTCTGTTTACGTGTCTCTCTTCCCGGCTAGATCAGACAGCCTTCAAGCAGGAAGGATGTCTTACCACATATCTCTTTTCCTAGATGCCAAGCACTGTGTCAATGCACAGAGGCTGTTCTATTAGACCACTCAGGGACAGATGAATAAATGACTGAACGAACAAGTGAGATGCACTTGGTGTCCGTTCTCATGCTGTGGTGGCTAAACACTGGTCACGTCCATGGAAGTGGAACAGGATTCAGAATTCTTACTCTTCCAAGGCTTGCAGCATGCTCCCAGAGTCCTCGGAGCACAGAATGTCTACCATCTGGTCATTAAGGGAAAGGTCCTCATTCACACCATCCGCCGAGGTGAACAGCAAGGGCTCCACCTTGCTCTCGTGATGCCCGACCTTCAGGAAAATTGCAGAAACAACAACTGAGTGTGTGTTCTTGTGAATGCCACCTGCCGGGAAAGTCAGGAGGCAAGGCAGGGGAGCCTCAGTCAGAGAAGCTGACCGGCCCCACCACAGATGAGTGGATGAACTCAGAAGAACCAACGCACTTCCCTGAGCCTCCATTTTCTCACCAAAGAAATGGGTTTACAATTCCAGTAGCTCTGCACAGGGGTGTTGCGTGGATAAAATGAAGCAATGGATGAATATAGGCCTTTTCAACCTGTAAAGACCTATTAAAACATTTCACTATCTTGATCATCACCATCATCATCATCAAGCAGGGGAATACTCCCAGGCGTGGTGGACCTCGGCATCACGGATCTGGCTGGCTGCTAGTCAGAGCACAGAGAGTGAGCTGGACTGTGAGCTGGAAGTGACAATTGAGATAATCATGCCCAACCCTCTGATTGGATAGCCAATATATCTGTTCTGTTCCCCAATATCATTAACTCTGCAGCAGCGGGGGACAGCTGCAGCTAACATCTAAGAATTCCTGTCCCATGGCCAGGCATTGTTCTGGGTGCTCTCTACACACTGTGCTGTGAAACCGTCACAGTGACAAAATAAGTGCCAGTGCCTCCACTGCACGAAGGGGGAGGCTGGGGCTTGGAGAGGTGTGCAGTGACGTTACTGCAGGGCACACAGCCCACAAAGAGCAGGCTGGTGTCTGACCCCGATCCAACTCTGAAGCCCGCCTTCCAGTTTACAGCGCGTTGTCTTATTGGTCACCATGCCGGCAAAAAATAAAGAAAAGAAAGGTTCATTCTGTGATGCCAGGAGAAAAATACTGCCAGGGTCTTCAGACCTTAAATCAAATTCACACTCTGCTTCCCTCTGTGCAGTTGTAACGATCTGCCTTAATCTCCGGGAAATGAATCCCGCTCTCCCATCAAAGCAGCAGGGTGCGTTCTGTTCCTCTGATCAAAGACAGCTTTCAGGGAATAAGCACAAGGTCTGATTAGATGGGCCGTTTTTCTTCTCCCACTTTTGCCTGTTAAGGAGCTTGTGGGGTGACCTCATTTCAAATGAAAATCCTCGCAGCCAGGAAACCGGAACAAAATGAAGGATGGCCCCTCACGCAGTCTGGGGCGGGACTTCAGGTTCCAGAGAGAGGGAGTCCCCGGAAACCAGGCCCCAGCCTATGCCTGGCCACTTTAAGCAAGGTGTTTGACTTCACGGACCTCAGTTTTTCTCCATATAAATAAGGTGAGGGAGGAAGATAATAGATGTTCCTTCCGAGGTGTTGGGCCTCTGGGTGACACTGAGTCACAGCAGTGCCCATTGCACCTTGTGCTCTGCCGTGTCCCCTTGCCCTCACCACCACAGTGCCTACCAGCCCAAGATCCACCAGCCAACAGCCATGCGCCTTCCCTGAAGGAGTCTGCTGGCCTCCAGATGCCACGCCAGGGACATAATGTCACCTTCCTCCTTGTCCTCAGCCAATAACCAAAGGGATCCCAGCCCCTTCACACCTCCGGTGTGATGACTCCATGGCTAGTTCTGTGCTGTCTCCAGAGCTCCTGGGCAGGGCTAAGCTCCAGGACCCATGTGGTCCTGGTGAGACCTCACCCTCTGCCCACTTCTGTCCCTCCCTGCCTCACCCCCCCACCCCCGTACCTCCCTGGGGTCACTTCCCATATAAACTACTTGCAGCTGAATCCTGGTCTTAGGAGGAGCTTCTGTGGCAGCCCAGATAGGGATGCGGGATCGGGGAGCTCACAGTCAGGCCTGACGGATCTGACAAGTGCTGGGTGCAGTCACGTGCAGACCCAGAGAAAGGGACCCTACTCTATCTGGAAGTGGCCTGCAATGGCTTCCGGGGAAAGGTGATGCCAGGTTGCAGCTTAAAGGATGGGTAGGAAGTGTCCTAACTGAGGAGTGAAGAGAGGGCTGGGAAAGCACATGGGTGTGAGCATGGAGAGTTCGCACTCATAGGGAAAACGAGTCACTTGGCGTGGCAGGAGGATGGGGTGTGAAGTGGGAAGTGGGAGGAAGTGGGTAGGAGCCAGTCCTGGGGGCTTCATAAGCCAGGCACAGGGGTCTAGGCTCCCCCAGAGCTGCTCCACAGAAATACAAAGCTGTCCACACAGGTGGGGGCTAGACTGCAGGGTTCTCACGCCCGGTGACTGGATAGAATCCCCAGGGAGCTTTTACAAATGACTAATGGCGGGGACACATCCCAGGACGTGCAAATCCAAGCAGGGCCTGGGCACGAGTATCTGTCCACAGCTCCCGCGGTGCCAGTAGAGCTCCGGAGGTGAGACCCCCCGTGCTGGAGGGTGCACGTCCACCTTGTGTCTCCCCGAGGCCCAGCTCCCCCAGGGGCAGACTCACCTGCTGTCTGGTGAGCATGCTTCCCGTCAGACACCGACACCGCACCGTGAAGAGCACGAGCCAGGCCAGGAGGAGGGAGGAGAGGAAGGCAGCCATGAACCCTGCCGCGTGGACGCCGTGGTGCGGCAGAACCTGCGGGCACAGACAAGGCAGTGGATGCTTCACATCGCCCGAGTCACGCAGACGACCAAGAGCCGGGAGAACAAGCCGGAGTCGGGGGACCAACCTGCCTGCCCCTGAGCCGTTGCCTCGAGGCCCTCACTGCTCCCTCTGCCCGGGTTTCCGCAGCACGTTAAGCAGGACGAGCGTGTCAAGGGGCTGACAGGTGGTGGCTCGCACACGGCAGGGCCACCCAGCCCCAGGCACGGCTCATCACAGGCACTTAAGAATGCTCAGTTTCCACAGCTAGTACGCGACTGCTAAGGCAGCGTTGGCATCTGCGACGCTTTCCGAGAGTCGGGCGGAATTTTGCAGAGGCCGGAATCCATCGCACACTCACCTTCCTTCAACACTCTTGTAACTTTAAATTCAGTCATTAAATCTCAGTGTTTATGGCATTAAGTTTCGAGGCTATTTCTTGTCTTCTTAGGAGAAAAATGGCAAGACTGGTGCTGCACCGGCCTCCACCCCTCCTTCCCCACCTCGGCCTTCCAGCCTGCGTTAGTTCTGGGATGTGCGTATTTCGTTCTGCAACCACATTCAGTCTTTGTGACGTTTATAGGTTATTTCAAAAATGAAAAATTTGAAAAGACAACATCGTTATTATGATTAGGCAAACACTACTCACTGCAGAATACAGTGGTGGAGTGCGATCCTGCGTCACTGACCACTGGCCCTCAGAGGAGGGTGCTCCTCACGCCAGCCTCCTTCTCGGACGTCGGCAAGGGTTCTCAGTTACGCTGCATGTTTAGTTCGCTTCGATTTGGACAAACATTTCCTCTTGTAACTTTTTGCTTTTCCTGAGGTTTCTCACTGCCTCTCTTTATCCTTCCCGGTATATGCCCATATCCTTAATGCCACTATCTGCTACAGAGGGTCAAATTCGTTTTCTCTTGCAGTCACCATGCCCGGAGTTCTCTGACTTCCCGGTTCCCTAGGACGTCCTAGGCCTGGGGCACAGCTGCCGCACCACCTTCCTTCCTTCCCTGGCATTACTGACTGAAGAAAAACTGCTCCTCTTGGATCACATTTCTTTCTTTTCGATGAGTATCCTCAGTATTTATTTATTCTGAAGTAAATTTGTTTAGAAAAGATGTTCTTTTCTTACATGTCCGAAAATGTGACTTTGCCCCCATTTTCATCGCCAGCTTGGCTGAGTACATAACTCAAGGTCCAAAACCTCTTTACCTCAGAATGCTGATGGTCCCACTCTGCCTTGTGGCGTAAGTGTACTGAGGACGTTCTAGAAGGATCTGTTTTTGCCTTCTGGGTGCTTAAAAGTTCTCCCCCTCTCCCCTGTAGTTCTGAATACCTGACTATTTAAAAGATGTTGAATGTATTTTTAATGACATAAAAAAGGGTTTATACCCTAACGTAACTTTGTAGAAAAGATACAAAACTATATACACAGCATAATTTCAATTTCACTAAAATAAAAATAATAGGGACGCATACATGTACATGTGTAAACTATGAAGAAAATCCTCCAGAATTTTGTTTGAATGTGATTACTTGATGAGGTTTTTCATCTTTTTTATGTTTCTTTGTTTTCTAAGATCTCTACAATGGGCATGTATTACTTGTATAGTAGGAGACAAGATATCATAAAAATTTTAAGTCAAGTTTGGTAGACAAGGATCACCCAGATCCTCCTTGAAAAAAGGACTTGGTGCCTAACCATGGGCCGTGTGGTCAGGCGGCAGACTCTGCCCTCAAGTTCTGACAGCTGCAGAGAGCCAGCTCACCTGAGGTCACGCCCTCCAAGTCGGCCTCCGTGGGCTGGCAGAGCTTGCAGGGGCATAATGCCAGCCGCTTTCGCTGGCAAGGCAACTCTTGCCCCAGAGCAACCCCCCAGGCTGGCTGAGGCTCCGTCAGCCCGGATCACCCCTCGACTCCCTCCTCTGTGCAATCCTGCTCCCCCCTTCCTCCTTTCCTAGAGGGTCACTGACTGTGCCAATGGTCCCCAAGACCACCTGCAGGCTCGATGATTCACTAGGAGGACTCACACGACTCAGCACGTAGTCCTGCTCACAGCCATGACTTACCACGACAAAACAATACAAAGCAAAATCAGAAATGGGAAAAGATGAATGGGATAAAGCCCAAGGAAGACCAGGCACAAGCCACCAGGAGAGCCACCTAAGACGTGCTTAATTCCCCCAGCAAGGAATGGGACAACTCACACGAAATGCAGTCGACCAGGGAAGCTCATTAGGAACTCAGTGTCCAGGGTTTTTACTTAGGGCTGATCACTTAGGCACCCTCTGCATGTACCAAAATCCCAAACCCCAAGGACAGCAAGTATTCAACAGGAACTACATTGTTTGTAAAGCAGTTCCGGCACAGCGAGCCGCTCCGCTCAGATTTCAGAAGGTGGCACTCCTCCTGAAACCCAAGTTCTCAGACGCCAGCCAAGGACCAATCTCACAGGTAGGACTTCCTGAGGACAGAAGTCTTGGGCTGGACGTGTTAACTCTTTCCTGCCCACTGGGAAGAAGCATATTATACCCCAAGCTCTGCCTCAGCATCTGTGTCCAGGAAAGATAACCTGTGACAACAAATTTAATCCAAAATGGCTAAAGACCATGGGACTATCAAATGTGCTATTTAGGAGCTAGAAGACAACTGGCCTGTTTGTCATTCCCATGGCCACAATACAGCTGCCGTCAAGGTTAAATTATTTTTGGCAGACCAACCAGGCCAACCTGACCTCCCAGACTGCCAAAGCTAAGTCGGGTCGGAAACAGGAGCTTTGGTCCCAGTGTTTACTGGAACCTGAATCAAAGCGTGACGCCGCACATAACTCCCCACGGTCAATCAGCCTGTCCACAGAGGCTGTTATCAGAGATTGCCAGGGAGCCAACTGTTTTCATACTATAGCATCCTCCTGATCCTAAATCTTGAATTTTGATTAGCACTAAAATGAAATCCGAGTTCTCCATGTGTGCTGCTCCCTGAGCCCTGACTGTATGCCTGCTGGACAAGAAAAACATCAATAAACTGGGTAAATATGGATAGCACTGCGATGAGGTTATGATGGAAAAGAGACAAAACGATCTCGTCTCTGAAGAGAACAAAGGCGCTAACGACAAGCAATCTGCTCTCAAGTTGTGTCTCTCAAAGAAGCAGCAACTTGTTTTTACTGCTTCAGGAAGAGGGATGGAGAGGTAAAGGGAATTCACAATTTTACTCACCTACACTGTGCCAGTCTCTGGACTAGGCACCTGCAGCAACCCGAATCGTGCTCCCCCAAGATATGCTGAATTCCTAACCCCCAGCACCTACGAATGTGACCTTATCTGGAAATCAGGTCTTTATAGAGGCAATCAAGATGAAGTCACACTGGATTAGGGTGAGTCCTAAATCCAAGGACAGTGTCTCTGTAAGGAAAGGGAGGTTGGCAGACACACAGAAGGTGGTCACATGCAGACGGGGGCAGATATTGGAGTGGTGCAGCTGCAGGCCCAGAAAGGCCTGAGGACACTAGTACAGTGCTTTAGATGCTTTATCTCATTCAACCTTCTGTAGTCCCATGGGGCAGGTGCTGTCCCCATGCTACTGATAGACACACGGAAGTGCAAAGAGATTAAATAATTGATCCCAGTCCACAGATAAAAAACAACAGAGGGAGCTCTGCTGGACTCCAATACCCGTGTTCTCCCCCCTGGAGCACACGACTTGCTGTCCTGGGGGATGTGTGGTTCTTTTGGTCCCAACCTCCCCCACCATGGTAAAACTTATTTGTCTGATGGATGAGAACCAGAAACAAAGACTGGGGCAGAATCCCATGTGGGCTGGGCCACTCTGCTGCTGCAACAGGCAGGAACAGAACTCTTGAGCACTCTCTCTCCTTTCTCTCCCTGCCTCCTTCCCTCCCACTTCACGAAGTGGAATTGGACAACTGAGTTAGGCTGCCTCACTTCTCTTCTTCCCACCTCCCCCTTCTCTACATCCCCATCTCAACATTTACTCTCCTCGAGTGACAGAGCCTGAGCAGGAGAGGCGCCGTGGGCAGTCCAGTGGGGCAGCATTGAGCTCAGTGCCTGGCGTAGCGGCCCAGCTGCAGGAACGGACACCTGGGTCTAGGAAGAGGGCAGAGCCAGCACGAGCTCTATAGATCCTACCGTCCCCACCCTTCCTGCAACTCCTATTGTCTGACACCAGGTGATTAGCAAACCTAGGCAGAGCCTACCTCCTTGGGGCAAGCCCACTCATGACTCTCACTTTCTTCATTTATCTGTGTTGCTAAATTATGCGAGGCCTTCCCTGCCCACAATGGGCTGCCTCTACTC
>RJWJ010008098.1:0-54640 GCA_004363605.1 Indri indri | reverse complement strand
CTTGATGCAATATGGATATTGGAGGCATTTCAGATATGCAAGAACCAAGGTGGTGAATAGGCAAAAATAACTAGATTCCCAAGTATGCATATACTCAGTAATTAGCAGAAAAGTAAACAGAGACACAAAATCAAGCTTAAAAGAAAAATAAAGAGAGCTGAAATTTTGAAGTATGAGCAAGAATAGTGGGTGAAATCAATCAAAGGCAAATTCTTCTAGGATACACACACACGCACACACAAATAGAAGAATGCAAAGGATAACAGGAAGGACTCTCTTAACACTAGGATAGAAATTATATTTTTTTTAACTACTCCAGAGGAAAAATTATTCAGTAGACCTCATGTTGGTTGAAGTTTACTTTTAAAAATGTTAGTATTTTACAACCTAATTTGTTACAAGAAGACAATCGTTTAAGTGACACTTGCTTATGGACTTTTATGTGCAGGTAGGTGGGATTTTCAGAGAAACTGAGCTGCATACATGGACTAATGTGGAATCAGCTTTTCGATTTTATTTCATTTCTCTCATCGGCTAGCACAGTGGAATCTACACTGGATAAGTACAGGAAAACACAGATCACATCTCAGAATTTTTGTTAACTTTGCTATGCTATGCAATCTTGGCTATTTCACCTTCTCTAAGAGGCTTAGTGTTTGCATCTGTCAAATGACAGGACAGGAATTATTTTTAAGAGCTGCAAATTCCCTACTTAAAACAAAAACTTAAGGGAAATTAATACAGAAAAGAGAATGGAAAAATGTGGAAGTACTCATTGAATCAATATTGGTCTCCCACCTGGGCAAGCATCCCATTTTCATCCCTCCCTGACCTCAGGACAGAGAGCACAGTTTAAAAATCATTTTAGATGATCTGACACACTAATTCCATACCTAGGAAACCACCAAAGGAAGGTGAAAGATTCAATCCCTCTCCTAGTGACTGACTTTTCCAAAGCAGCCAACAATACTTAGCTGATTCTATGTGCATGATCTTTGAAAAACAAAAGTAACTTCAGAATTACAGTTGAAAAGTAGGGACGTTCTTGATAAGAAATAGACTGGCATTATTCATGATGCTAACATAAAAGAAAGCACTGTGTATCAGAACCCAACGTGGATCTCCTCTAACCTTTCATGCGTGGTAAAAAAAGAAACTGTGGGAGTCTATAATGTTAGATGGCCACTGTTTTTGTTTTAATCTAGTCAAGATGGCTTGTAGGTATTCTGTCCTAACAAATAATTGATAAAATTGGACAAAGTTGGTTTGCCATAGATTTTTACAGCTAAAACTCATTTTTGATTTCCTTTGTTTGACTTTAAAACTTCTCACATAAAATATTCCTCTCTAAATAACACTCTCCTTTAAGGGTACAATTGCGTCCTACATGCTAGAGCACGTAAAAGATACAAGTAAGCATCGCCAGTAAGTCTGGAGATGGTAAATTTTATTTTAAAAACTAATAATGCCTAGTATTTATAATATTTTAATATTTTATTAATATTTACCAGTTACTGAGTGTTTACCATGTACTGAGAACTATATTGCCCTCTTTACACATTATCACTGTAATTTTCATAATAACCTTATGAGAAAGGAATTAACCCCATTTTACAGATGAGGAAACTGAAGGGCCAGAGAGCTGATTTTTTTTTTATGTTCATTGTCACACAACTATTAAATGGGAGGATAAATATTGAACCTGACTGACTCCAAAATATTTGTTGAGAACCATTGTGCTATAATCATAACTCCTGATGTCCTGATCCTTACACATGCTGGTCAAAGAAAATGGAGATACCGATTTTGTTAAAGAGTATTCAGAACAGGACAAGCATATTATTTTGGGGGGCTTCAGTTTCTCATGCTTGAAACGAGAGAGCTGGATGCTTTGGGCTGGATAATTCTTTGTTACAGGGAGACCATCCTGTGCACTACAGGATGCTTAGCCACATCCTGGGCTTCTACACACTAGATATGTAATTGGAACCCAATGTGGATCTCCTTTAACCTTTTATGCTGGGTTTTAACCATCAAAAATGTCTCCAGACCTTGCCAAAAATCCTCTGGGAGACAAAATTGTCCTGTTTTGAGAACTAACGCACTACAAGATCTCTAGGTATCTTTTTTGATCTCTCATATTCTGTCGCTTGACTTGTGGATCCACCTTGAGCCAAGAGGATGGGTTTTTCACCACCAGGGAGTACCTGCCTAGTGAACGTTTCTCTATCTCCATCTCAGTACAATGCAATTTAAAATGATCTGAAGTGTTCCAGGACTTAAATTTATCATTTAAATGCAAATTTGTAAAAAAAAAAAAAAAAAAAAGAGGGTAGATGAAAGTGAAAAGAGATCAGATATTATCTTATTAAGTCAGCCTTACAGTATGCAATTGATTTAGACTCATTTCAAACTCCGGTCCTATGAGATAGTATTGTTTATTTATTCATTCCCTTTTCTTTACTAAGACTACCATATCAAGAAAATCTGAAAATAGGTTTAACAGGCACTACTTCATTTGACAGCCTGAAAGAGCCATATGGAAGGTTGGAATCTATTGACAGATTGCAATAAGTGAAATATTCAGCATGGGAAAGAAATTTACAATTTCCTAGATCCACGTTTTTTTGGCTTTCAAGGGCCATACTTAAAATTTGCATCATTGTAAATATCGTCTTTGAGAAAGAATTGCCTTTGATTAGAGAATAGTCCAAAACCAACTATCAGACCTATGGATATGTGGAAAACATTACTGGCTTAGAAGCTTCCATAGGGTTTGTTTCAAATAAAACCCAATGGTAGAGATTATTTATGGTGTGCTATCCTCAGAATTAAATTGAAATTAGAAATATTAAAATACTAATGAAATAACCAACTACCATTATGGTTAATAATTCCACATGATTTAAAAGTATTACTGTTTTCCAAGTCCCATCACTATTAACCACGGGGTGTCCCAAAAGCTGCCATACGTAGGGAAAATGGGAAATTATACCTAAATGTACCTTTACTTATAAAATATTCATTATAAAATTAGGATTTCCCATTGTAATTTCCCATGTAATTTCATACTGTATTTATTGAATCCATCGCATTACACGCTACTTTATAAACACTATTTAGGGCAGATATTAAAAGAGGACTTAGTTTTCTTTGTCTATTTCTAAGGGTCTAAATTTGAACTATCGGGAAATATACACACATTTTCTGTTAGTGCAGAAAGTGCTGTAACATGCAGCCAGGTGAAGTTAATTGTGAGAATAAAGAAGGATAACTCTATTGGTACTGCCATTGAATGCCTCAAAGTGGCGATTCTCAAACTTGGCTGCAAATTAGAGTAACCTGGGGAACTTTTAAAAATTTTGATGCTCAGTCACACTCCAAGACAATCAAATCAGAATTTCTGGGAAAGGAGACCAGGCTTAACTATTTTTAATTCTTTGTAGGTCATTCCACTGAGAATCCAAGATTGAGAACCACTAACTGAAACAAAGAACTGGGTTTAAAACTGTGTGGGAATTCTTTGCCTATGCCCTGCTTAAACAAGATGGTGGCCTTGTATACTCCAATACTGCAATGATAAGCAGTATATGTGCACAGCATTAAGTGTCACTTAACAGGAAAGTTATTTCTCTTTTTTGCCCTACACTTCTCTCTGTCTGATTACTTCAAGGAGAAAGTCTCAGTTTGTTGCTGATGGGTCTGTAACATGTCTCTACACTTGCTTATCTCCCTTTTAAAGTCAAACAGAATGCAGATTTCAGGTCCAGAGCCTGTATCTATTATAACCAAGAATTTAATACTATGGTATTATTTATTTATTTATTTATTTATTTATTTATTTATTTATATTTAAGGTTATTGTCTAGCAAGTAATACTGATTGGAGCTACATGAAGTTTACTTTTTAAATCAATGTAAATAAAGTAAGTAAATTTACAGAAATATAAAGTGAATGACAATAGACGTTATACTCATATATGAAAAAATCATAAAGGTGGTTCTCAGATGACTAAAGTTTGTGCAATCCTACTGTTAATGGAAAGGACATCCAAATCTTGCATCCTGAGTCTGGGCTTTACTTGTGCCTCCATCACTAATTATCTGTGTGATTTGGAAAAAAATGACCCATTTCCTTTCCCAGGCCTTGGTTTCCTCATTTGCTAAACAAGGCCATTAACCTATATCGCTAGCATTCTTCTATGAGTTTAAAAAGCAAGGAGGGCTTGCCATCCAAATTTACCTTGTTGACATCCAGGCGCATCTTCTCATTGTTGGCACTAGCAGCCTTCTCAGCTGCTTTCTTTTGGCGCTGGGGGCCCCTCCCAAAGAAGATGTAGTTGACCAAAGCATATTCCAGAAGGGCCATGAAAACAAAGACAAAGCACCCCATCAGGTACATGTCAATGGCCTTCACATACGGGATTTTAGGAAGAGTTTCCCGGAGGTGGGTATTGATTGTGGTCATTGTCAGGACAGTTGTGATTCCTGAAAAAAAACGAAAGTGCTGAAGTAATAATGTTGCTATCTTCTTTCTGCTCCCATAATAGTTGGAAAGGTTAACTGTACTCTTTTACTCATTCATATAGGCTATAATATATTTACGGGACATTTATTATATACCAGCCATATCATAGGCTAAGAAGATAGGCATACATTAACTTAGAGGGAATATTGATCACTTTGGAACATTCCCTTTAACTATATTTTTGTATTTATAGTTATATATCTAAAGGAGGGCTAGAAATGTGAATTAATTGCTACGACAGACTCGTATTTAAGGTGAGAGTTGAGAATAATATATGGAAGACTCTAGTTCAGCTCTGTGATGTTTCAGGGAAAAGATCTGGAAATGGAGACTTTTGAGGTGATTCCTGAAGAATGAATGAGAGTTACTCAGGCAACCAGGGACTGAGGGTCAAAAGTTATGGTAGACCTAAGGGCATTGGTGGTGGAGAGAGCTTTTTATACAGAGGCTGGCTTTGGAGGAGAGTACACAGCCCATTAAAAGTATCTTAGGAAAACCATTGTGGGTACATTATAGGACATGCTGGGAAGAATCATGAGAAAAGAGGACGTTAAGTGAGGGCTGCATAATAGGGAGCCACATATACAGAGCCTTAGGGGAAGTTTGAACTGAAAATTGAAAGCAATGTGGAGCACTGGCCAGCTTCAAGCAGGGAGGCATGTGGACAAACTGTATTTAGGACAGTCACTCTGGCAGCAGTGTGGAGGATGGCGGGGCAGGGGGAAGCATGTAAGGCAGGAATAAAGACTAACAGCTAAGAGGTTTTCAGAATAATCCAAATAAAGGATAAAGAGTAAGTAAATTATTATAAAATAATAGCAATGGTACCTAAAGCAATGGATACATTAGACAGACAGATGGCACAAATGAATGACTGTAAACACTTGGAAATTGGACACGGAGAGTAACAGAGAAGCAGGAGTCATAGCCCTCCTGTTTCTGGATTGGACAATTAGGCACACAATGCCCAGATAAATAACACAGAAGTATTTTAAGATTCTTTATGGGAAATGCCATACTAGATCAGGCTACAATTGTTCATCCAGTTGGGTGGGTATCTCTGTTGATGGGGAGTATTTTCTCTCAAAGCTATAATTGGAAGGCAACAGCACTGTGAGTCCAGAGTCCTGAATATGATAAAGTTCAGCTTTGTAGTAAAATAACGATGTGAAAATAGACAAAGTTCGGCGTCAAGATCCCACAGATGGAAAGTTGTAGAGTTGTTTTTGAACTGGAATCTTTCTTAACCAGGAACTTATACCCTTAAAGACTATCCAACAACACTTCCCAAAAGTTAAACTTCATTTCTATGATTTTTTAGAGGACATACTTTTCTGATTAAATTTTCTCCCTTTGATAATACCATAATTTTAATTTTGTTTTTATACATCCCCATAAAACTACTACAGAAAAAATAAATTTGAACATTTGATTCTGCGCATGCCCAGAAAAGCCTTGGCTTTGCTTTAGCTATAGGTGTCTCACATTTTTTATGTCTTCTTCACAGCAGTCATTTTGAAACATTTTCCGGTTTCATTTTTTTCTTCATCAGTTCAACTACAGATTATCCTGTACAAGTATATAATAAATCTGATAATGCTGATTTTATTGAAATCTCATTTTAAAGTATTTCTGAACCTAATAATACATTGCTCACATAAAAAGACATTTTAAAAATTTCTTTTAAAAAGTCAATAAATTATTTATTGTTCCTCTAATAGACATAAAATAGACAACAGATTTTAACTTTGGAAAAATAGGATATTTGCAAATTTTAGTGATTCCTTCATTCAGAAATATTTACTAAGTGCCATTCCCTATGCAAGACACCATATATAAAACCAGGTGTGGACCTTTCCCCAGTGGATCTTTCGGTGCTGTGGGAGAAAAGGACATCACATAACTAAATAAATACAAATTATGACTATGGTTAGTCTACACAGGGGAGTTCTATGGTGTTGTAAGAGTATATATCACAGGACTTGACGCAGTCTGGAAGGTCATTCCTTCTCCTTTCTTCCACCCTGAGTCACCATAATTTAATATTAGCACAGCAGCCGAAGTGATCCCTTTAAAACTGAAATCAAATCATGTCACTTCTTTGCTCATTGGCTCTCCATTTCACTCGGAATAAAAGCAAAGCCTTTTCCATAGCTGAAGAACGCCTTTGTGATCTTTTAGTCCTCGTTTCCCATCATTATCCTTACTACTGCTCCTGAACTCACTCTGCACTGGCCTCGCTGGCCTCCCGCTGACACGCTGGGCTTGTTCCCACCCAAGGGCCTTTGTAGTAGCCTGGAATATTATCACCCAGATAGCTACACAGCTTTTCATCTTTAAGTCTTTGTTCTCAGGACAACTTCTGAGTGAGATCTGCCCTAATTATTCTAAGCGTCACCCCTGGCATATCCAAGCCCCTTTTCATTATTTATTTCCCTCTACAGATTTGCCACATTAAAGAATTTGCATGATCATTATATTTATTGTCTATCTTCCACTGCTAGATATAGCTTTTAGAAGAGGATTGCTATATCTCCAGTGCTTAGCGTGGTTAGCACATATTAGACGTTCAACAAATATTTGTTGAATAAACAGATAAATGACTGTTCTGAGAAAGTAATGATTGAATTGACATCTCATGGTAAAGAACTTAAAGATTCAACATTTTAAAGAAAATAGTCAGAACTCAAAATAATAAAGATGTGTGGAAGGCCATACATTTACTTCATCTGGAGTTAAAATATTCATGAAATATAGTTTGTCCTCCCCCTCTGGTGTTAGAAAAGGAATCAGGCATAAGATGAGTAATGCCGGGGATGATTTCCCAACTTTCTCACTTTGTTGTCTCCTGCCTCAGCCATGCTACTCCAACATGTTAATAACACTTTAGAATTGTTTCTGCGTATCCATTGACTACACAAATCTCCTTGTCTCTTTCTCAGAGGGGGAAAAAAAAAAAACCCAAAAATGAAATGGCACTCTTCTTAGGTAAAGAAGCAAAGTTACAAATTTAGCAATTATGCAAGCAGTACTGCATGAAATATGTTTCAATAAAAATATCAAACTGATGCAATTAATTTCATTATCAACAGCTATACGGTTAACTAATTCTGACACGGAAGAATTTGTGTTTAATTGATTTAACGCTGAAGCAGATCATCCAATGTCTCACAGCTAAACTCCTGTAACACGCAAGGTTCAGTCTCATTATGCATCATAAATTTCAGGATAAAGGAAGCATGTGCATGTAAGTACACACAAGCACACACACAGAGTCAAACTCCAGGCGCAGTTGGAAAACGGCCTACCTAATGCCACTCTTGCAGCTGAAGCATCGTAATTAATCCAGAAGGAGACCCAGGAGAGGATGGTAATCAGGATGGAAGGCATGTACGTTTGCAGGATAAAGTAGCCAATATTTCTTTTAAGTTTAAAGCTGAGGGACAACCTGGGATAGGAACCTAGGAAGGCAATTTTAGAACATCATCATTATCAATCAATATTTATAGGATACGTTTCTTTAAAGGTCCATAAACAGTTTGTATATCATCCTTAAATTCAATTTCAGCTCTTGGTAAAGGATACTTTCTTCTGTAAAAGTAGACTGTGAGCACTGGTTTTTTAATTAGAAAGAGTTACTGTGTGAAATACATCCTGGACTCACCCTTAATTAAAAGAATTCAAGCTCTTCCCTGCTCAGCCTCATATACTGGATCAAAGACACTCATTCTCTGCAATTGTGATAAGACAATTTGGGGTAGTTCCTTTGTTCGCTCTCTCAGTTATTCCTCAGTAAGTTTATCCTCTAAATTTTGTCTTATACAAGAATAAGGCTGCATGTTTTGCGTATAAAAAATCTCACCAAGCCACAGGATGCATTTTAAGTCTCTGATCGATGGCAAGACTTCAAGGACTGCAAGTTTGTGTAGGTTTTTATGTGTATGCATTCTTTTCTTTTATTTTTCTTAATAGTTTTATTATTTCCATCAGAATTCTAAAGGGATCCCTGACCCATCAGAAGGTAGAGAATCACTGCTTCTGAGCAATATTTGTGGGAGGTACAACTAAAGAACCAGTGTCCTAAATCTGGGTCCTTTGATTGTAGTGATCCATGGAATTACTCTTCAGACAAGATACACAACAGAGCGCAGCCTTAAAATATAAAAAGTTCACTGATAAATAGGTGGAAGAAAGAAAGCCTTGTTTAGTCTTCTTGGGCTAAGCCGAGTATCTTAATACGAAAGTAAGAATATTTTAAGGAGGAATATTTCCATAGAGTTTCATGGATTTAGAGGACCTTAACGTTAGGAAAAAGTTTCTGTTGTTTGTTATCTTTTTTTTTTTTTTTTAAGCTATAGGAAACTTGGCATTTTTAGCAAGTCACACGGCCTCACTGAAGTGGTTTGCAGGGACACAAAGTATCCAAATCCTCAGTGAAAGGGTAATTACAGTATTAGCTATTTCTGTGCCTGCAGGATTCATTTCAGTAAGAAAAATGTAAAGAAGGATATTCCTGCGGGTTTACTAATTTTTTCCCCCTAAATGAGTGTCTAGCAAATAATTACTTTCCTAGGCTTTTCTGTTTCAAAAAAATGTAAAAATTGTGCTTATGAAATCCAGTGTGATGGTCTAAAATCTCAATGCTGGACAGGTAAAGACAGTGAAGGCATTAGGATAGTCTTAACATCTGAAACAGCTTTTAGCCCCAACACAAGGTGAAACTGTGTAAAGAAATTATTACTCTTTGAGGAAAATGTGAAATTTTCCAACTGTCTATAGAGAATTTCATTGTGGTTAGACTTGAATGAACTGCAGTGTGGCTCTCCCCAGTATGTTTCAAAGGATTAAGATCAATGCTGTGGGAGGCATAAAGTTGGGGGACACGTATGACCCAGGTCTTCATTTCTGTCTCTGTCCCTAAAATTAGTCCCTTCTCTGGCAAATGAGAGACGTAGAGATGACCCTCTCAGCTGTGCTGGGGGTTCCTTCTGGAAAATACTGGTATTGGCTCCAAATGGAGCAATAGGCTTGATCAGAAACTGAGGGTTCTCAGCAGATTTAAGACATCTAGAGTCACTGTCCTGCCCTGGGCCACAGCTCTGATATAAATGAATTTTTTTTAACAAAATATGATGAAGATTCTTTTCCCTTAATCCTCTTCCCTGATACAAACCTGTGGAAAAAACGACCTTCTTGGTGATAAGTTTGTAATCTACGATGGAGAACTGTGGAAGTTCAATCTTTGTTACTCCTGTCACTGCATTATCATCCCCACGCCAGTAGAACTCAATGTCATCAGTTGTATATCCATCTGTAAAAGGAAACGTACACACACACACAAATACACAGAACAGAAAGAATATCTGTTTAGAATATGAACCATAGAAATA
This sequence comes from Indri indri, assembly GCA_004363605.1. Taxonomy (NCBI): domain Eukaryota; kingdom Metazoa; phylum Chordata; class Mammalia; order Primates; family Indriidae; genus Indri; species Indri indri. Next base: position 44,723 of record RJWJ010008098.1, on the reverse strand, counting down.
ATATAAAGCAACAGCTAAAGGCTTTTATGTGTTAGGAACCGTACTAAGCATTTGATGTCTATTACTACATTTAATCCTCACAACAATCTCATTAGAGAAGTGTAATTAGGCCCACGTGGGACAACAAAAGCTTAGAGAAATTAACAGCATGCATTCTCTTGCAACTGGGAAGTGGTACAGTTGGGACTTAAACCCAGGTTTATCTGATTACAAATCTCATTTTATCAAACATTATCACATTATCACATAATATTATCACATAATCCTAGAGTTTACTCTGAAATAAAAGAAGAGAAAAATCATTTAGATTATCAGTGTAGTGCTGAATTCTGTTAAACTCTCCCCTAACGTAAAATATTTAAATTACAATATGAAAGGGTTTCAAGTCAGAAGAGAAGTGATTATGAAGAAATGAGTTATCATTTTTCATAATTCATATACATGATTTCAAAATTTGATGTTTTAACATAACTGGTTTCATAAAACCCTTCCAAAACAAAACTCAAAACAACATTAACACCAATAGTTTTGAGGAGTAGGTCTAAATTTATAGTATACATTGCACGTACACATTGCATTTAGGAAGCATGCTTCCATTCATTCAACAATTATTTGTTAAACACCTACTATGCTCTTCAATGCACAGTGCCTGAGGTTATAAGATTCTGTATAATAAATATATATTCTCTGTTACAATGATATTTTCAATTCACAGGGCAGAGTAGAATTTTACCAAACGAGCACACATATAATCTTAACTAGGAAGTAAACATATAACCGCGATAAATAAGCACATATTAGATTACAAACAGTGATATGCAGGGAAGCATGCCATGAAATCCAGTGAAGAGTAACAATATTTTACAAACTCACCCACCCTCAAAAATCCTTCAAATAAAAAGCATACATTGCATTTGTATATATTACATGTGAAGAGAGATCACATTTGTGTCTTCAAAGAACTCTTGCATCTGGATAGTTGAATTCTCCAAATCTAGGGGGTAATAGATATTGCTCCCTCAATTTCAAAAGAAACAAAATAAATTAAAAAGACTGCTTATGTTCTTTGCCTTTAAACATGTGACTAGTTAGTATGACAAGGATAGCTAGAATACCAATTTTTTGACTTTTAGCTCCAGATGAGTTTCAATAAACCACCCCTCTTTCCTTCAAAGCAAAGGAATTCAGTACTTAAAAGAAGTTGAAACAAATTATTTTTTCAAAGAACTAGGATACCCTCCATTTGAGAATCTACATCAACCACAGCACAGTTCAGGCCATGACTGAACTTTCTGAGAAATTTGCAGTTCTGTTTATTCACAAGAATATGCATCTTTATGTGATGCAGAATCACACTTTTTTTTTAAAAGAGTTATTGAGCACATGAACTTCTAATACCATAACTATAGGCTTTTAGATAACAGCTAATGATTTTTAAAAAGCTTGTTTATTTGCAAACACCATAAACTATACTGGAATCAAAATCACGGAGTTTTCACCGATTATACACCACCACCACTTTATTAGCATGATGTGATCTAGAGGCATTTGTTTTGCTAGAGCATCTTTTTTCATATAAAACTCTGATTTTAAAGTGAATTTCAGGCTCATAATTTTAAGTACATTTCTGGTATTAAGTGACTAGCACAGGAAGCAAATTCTCAGAAAATAGGTCCTCTCTTCCCATTAATATTCTCTACTCAATTTAAAGAAGTGAGGGGACTATCTCAAGTGATAACTGCACTTTTTCTATGGTTTCTACTTTTCTAATATGGCCACGGAAACCCTGAGTCCAGGCCTCCATCTCAAATGCAATCTAATTTCTCGTTGGTTCTTTGTACAGACCTCTGTTATGAAATAGTTCAGTCAATGACAATCCTACCTTTGGTAAATCAGTTTAAAACAACAAAAGAAGGTCAATAGCTCCTAGAATCAAACTAGGTACTTAGAAATGCATTGTAAAATTGTAGTATATAAACATGAAAAAGGTATCTATGAAACACGAAGGTGATCGTGTCCCATGAAAGCAGTCCTAACCAAGATTCTCACTGGCTTTTCCAACATAATAATATACAGTTTATTATACAATAGAAACTGCTATTTATTGAGTTAGTCAATAGTGTGTTCTAGGCACTGTGCTAATCAGACATCATCCCTTTATATGGAGAGTTAAATCCTCAAAACCAAGAACACTGCGTTTCCTTATTCAATGTGCCTAAGAAACCATTAGAGATTCTTACTCAGCTAGTCAGGGATTGGCTGGGGATCTGTTTTTTTTTTTTTTTTTTTTTTCATACAAGCATCCCAGATAATTCTATTGTAGGTGGCATATAAAAACACTCAGAACCACTTGTCTAGCAAATGAAGACGATGATGATAGCAATTAAAATAACTACAATCATTTATTGGGTGTTGCCATTCATTTTACTCAGAACTCTATTAAGCACTTCACTTTCATTATCTCATTTAATCTTCACAATAATCATTTTATAGGTGAGCAGTATTTATATACATTATTTTAATTATTGAACACTCATACTGCAAGTTAGTTATGTTTAGCTTCATTTCATGGTTGGGGAAACTCAGAGAGATTAAATAAGTTGCTAAAAATCACACATCTGATAAGTGATTGAGTAGTGAATTAACGTCTTATCTATGTGACTGACCCCTAAAACAGTATTTTTCCAATGCATCTCCCTTTATCCACTGCTTGGAAATATAAAACATGTAATATGTGCAAGAAACTAAATGTCCATTTTCATACAACGAAATGCATCCATCTTCAAAAGAAGAGAATGAGAAAAAAGTCAACTCTCACCATTTCTCATAAAGGATTGTGTCTAAACTACTAGAGAGTATTTCTGGTCCTCCGGCTTCCTTTCCTCCTTACCTTCCTCAGAATTTGCCTTCTTCTGCCAGCACTATAAATCTTATAAAAGAAGCTAGCTGTAGGCAGAGGAATGGGAATATCTATGGCATTTCAACAAGGTTGTACAGGAGATGCCTATTAGTTATCCAACAGACAGAAACATTAGTAAGAACTATAGATCTTGTCAAAATGCCAGACATTTGACTGTGTTTGCTAGGCAATAGTTGGTAGGGAATAGGCATTCAGCAAATATTATTGAACTAATAAAATAATTATTTAAATGCACATGTGAATTTGGGCTGGTGGTTGTTTATGCAAATGCTTTATCCAGATGTGTACCCACTGTTAAGGAATACATTGTGCTTTTACCTCTGTCTCTTGGTTCTAGCATGGTGCCTGACACATAGTTGGCACTAATAAACATTTTGTGAGTGAATAGGAAAATACCCAGTAAGAGAGCTGTTAAGAATTATCCAACAGTTCTTCATTATATATTTCTCCCCAAATAACATTTCTCCTTAAATTATCTTACCTCTGTTTGTACCTTATTTTTTCCATCTTTAAATTGGGATAATAATAATAACAGTTGCTTCACAGAATTGTCATACAGGAAAAAAACTATAAAATGCTTGAAACAGTATGTGGCAGATAGTGACAAAAATATTAAGCTAGTAGTTTTTAAAATAAAAATTATTAAAAATGAATGAAAAACATATTTAGTTGCATACCATTTTGTTGACATTAAATGAACATACACGAGCCATTTTCACAATGAAATCTTAGCTGTTCGACCACACAACCACACTTGTAGAACCCTCCAAAGTGTTTGGAAATTGATGATAAAGCATTTGATGGTTACTTTGATGGAAGGTTTTGGAATCTGACACAGTGGAGCAGCATATTGTATATACTTCTTGGTTACTAGTAGTCTTAAAAAAAACCCCAGTCTTCTTGACTTCATTTTGGGCTAACCGAGCACAGAACGCTGCAAATGGAAAGCAAATGTATGCTCTTGCAGCATTGGTTTCTGAAGATGAAAGACTAACAATCCATGACAGTGCCAGGGTGGTCAAGTTCAAAGGCCAGTTCAATATACTACATAGGATTAGCTTAAAGCAGACCTAGTTTTCTTCTTTTCTTTGAATCATCCCTGGAGAAATATTTAGCAGTCTCTCAAAGTGATTAAAAGTTAAAAGAAAACACATGCAAATATATATGACCTGACTTTTACAGCTTTCATAACAATAATGAGTAAAAAATAATTAGATTTCTCTTAAAAGATATCAGAAGGAGGAAATGCACTGAAGCTCTTCATTAATGTATTGCAAATTAAACTCATCTCTTATATTTTATTCATGGGATTCCAGGAACTGAGTCACTAAATTATTTTGTATTGTTATTATCAAAAACATAACCCACATAATAAATTCAGATGGCCTGAATAAACCAAAATACAAATTCACTGGCATTCACTTGAAAGAATTAGAGCTATTTGAAATGTTACAAGCTCTGATCAGAAAGGACAAATACGTACATTTATAAATCTATGTAAGACATAAATAATATAGGTTCTTTTTCAAATATTGGTAAAAGCATGTACTATATAAGATCCAAGTAGAAATGCCATTTTAAAAACTTTCTGGTAATAACTAAACATGTCCTCACAATTGTGATATTATTTTATCACATAATATGACATTTTTAAAAGTTTTTTTCCCTTTTTACTGTCAGTCTACGTGTCTATTTTGTTATCTACTAAGTAAATATTTCATTTTAGAATGATTTTATTGGGCAAAAATATGAAACTGTGCTAAGATATTAAACAGTAGGGACCAATGAAACTATTTAGAAGAGAAGAATTATCAGTGCCAAAAAATTATTTATTTTTATAGTAGGAAACTAAAGTGACACTGTTCTCTCATTACTTATTTAAGCTGTGTTTCTCAATTGTATTGGTAAGTGTTCTAGGATAATTATCTTCCACTGTAACCAACATAACAATTGTCATATAATAGTTGCTTTAACCTGTTAATTCTCAGTCACCATAACCAGTTGGCACTGAATGAAAATTATAGGTCAATGTCACTGGAATACTTCACATTAGTGATGGGTGTATTCAATTTTTTAAGAACCATCTTATCTCAAATTTTCTGCCCTTTATGTATATATCATAGCACTTTATGTACTTTCTGAATCAAATGCCTCATTGTAAAAAATTAGCATGTGCCTCTTATTAGTATTTGAAATTGTATGTGGCTGTTATTATTAGTCTGTAAATAGCTGTTAATAAAACCTGATTTCTGTTCTGAGAAATCCTGTAATGTGCTTCACGGAAAAGGGTTTCACGATACAACAATCAATATATTAACATTTGGGAGCAACTGCACATTTTGGCCCCTTCTTATAGAGTCACAAAATATTTTCACAAAATATTTAACACAGTAAAGTTTAGGAAATTCTGCAATAAAGAATCTGTTTGATTTTAACTAACTTCTGTCACATCCTAAACCTATTTGACCAGATAAAATTTTTAGCATATAAAAATACTGACACAGGTATAATCATTCCATAAAATGTTAGACTGTAATTATTCCCACATTTTAGGCAAGCCATACACAGTGCTCTTTAGTTATGGCCCCCTAAAAAAACAAGCAAGCATGTGAGAAGGCACATAATCCCTCAGAACCATATCTTGCTATTTTAGCAGATTAGACATTTTTTCCTCCAAAAAAAGTTTCCAGGAGAAAAGAAAACATTTGCAGTAACATAGAGATGGAAGGCAGACGAACGTTTCAGGGAAGCAGCATGACTGAAGAATGTCCAGCCAGAAGGCAAGCATTATTCTCATGATGACCTTGACTGACCGTAATTAGGAGTCTATCAGGCCACAATTAGAATGGAGTCCACTCCATGCAGAAGCCTGCATGCTCTGTAAAGGTACAGGACTGAGTACGTTCAATGCCAGTTAGAGTCGTTGGGATTTTTCAAGAGGCAGAGAGAGAGGCAATTGTCAGCCGCAACTCTTTCAATTCAACAAGGAAAGTGTTCCAAAGACACTCTGAGTGATTGCTCTGACTCCTTAATTGCATCTTATTCTTCACTCTGCTCTTTAGATGGACTGCTAGACACAAATGTTCTGCTGTCAAATCATTTCTAGACTTCAGGCAGCTCAAAATAATCGACCTAAGATAGGTCAGGCTTGATTACCTAGCGGTATCTTTAGTAAGGACACCATCAAGGAAGTCATGGCCCAGCATTCATCCTGTATTGAAGATGACCTATTTTTTGTGTAATTACCATTTTTAAATTCAAATCTTACGACGTAAGAGAATAGGAAATCTATAATAATCAAGTCAAATATCAGATTTAGGGCTTTAAAGATCATCTCTCCATTCAAATTCAAAACTGAGAAGACCACATCTCCATTTCAATGCAAAACTCTGTGCTTGTTGTCTCTGTACGGAAGCACAGTGATCTGGTGGCTGTTTCTACAAGTTTAACTCCATGATATATTTCTTAAATTTCATTTCTTCTTTTAGGGAGATTAAGCAATTAAGCTAATGGTCCAGGTAGAATAAACAAATTAAAAATAATAATAATAATAAAAGTTGCCACAATGACAACAATAACATAATAGCAACTACCAATAATGGAGCCCCACGTACCAGGCACTGCTTAAGCTCTTTATATGGTTCTTTCTCTACAAAAAACTGAGGTGGGTTATGGTTATCAGGATTCTGTCCCTTCAACCAACTCTGATTTGTCCATATGCAGGGGTCCTAAGTCCCGAAGTATATAGAGAACCTAAACAACAGGCCAGTATTTCTCAAACTTGATGTGCATAGGAATCACCTGGAAATCTTGTTAAAATGCAGATTCTGATTTAGTAGAGGAAGCCTCAGATTCTGCAGTTCTAAAAAACTCCTGGGTGATGCTGATGCTGTTTGTCCATGGACCATCCTTAGCATGGCAAAAGAATAGAGATTAGGGATCAGGAGATTTTGCTGAGTGAAAGTCATTTGTCATGCCACAAGAGTGAGGCAAGGAATATCTTGGATCTAGCCAGATCCAGAGAAGAGCAATGTTTATTTCAAAAAAGCCTTTATAAGCTCCAAAATTAAAATATCTTTTCCTAGTTCTACCTCTCTTATGAGGGACAAGAGAAGAGGTTTCTTATGCTGTCTGTATCCAGGGACCTGGTTTCCTTTAACAGTCTATGACCCACAATCACCAACAAGCAACGCTAGCTGAGAATAGGGAGACAGGGCTGGGTCCAAAATTTTTCTGCGAATTTGTATTCATGCCAGTTTTATTTAAATATTTAGCCTCATTTGGGACTAAGAATACCACACTCTGGCATCAGAATTCTGCATCTTTTATTTGTATTCCTCAGTAGACTAGTTAGCAACCTTTTAGGCTTTCCCCCTTCCTTCAACTTAGGCTACACATGTCGCTACTATTACTTTGTCTAAGAACAGTTGATGATGCTATTTCTGTGCTTCAAAAAAAAAAAAAAAAAAGAAAGAAAAGAAAAAAAACCAAAAGGAAAAACAAAAGTACAGAAGACTTCTTGATGGCCTTCCCATTTGGTCTCAAATTAAATGTAAATTCTTCAGTCAGGCATTCCAACTCCATCATGTGGCCTCTACCTGCAGCCTCATTTTCTATTACATTTCTTCCTCTTCCAAATCTCTCATTTTCTGCCCATACTCGTCAGCAAACCCTCAGTAATCCTTTGGCCCCCAGGTCCTGGTTCAAGTTATTTCAGCGACATGAAATATTTTCCTCTTTCAAATCAAATGTGCATGCCCTTTAAGGACCCTTCTCAACTCCATTTCTCCCAAGACACTATCTCATTTTCCTTTAGTTGAGATTCTTCTCTCTTTACTCCCCTGATGTTTTCATAGCACTGTAGTTGAATTTCTAATACTACACTTCTCATAGACAGTTTTGCACTAGAGGATTTGTGGATATGTTGGTCTTAGCTAGACAACCCTTCTGGAGGATGAAGAACCACATCTAGTCCTTTTCTGTAGCTCTTCTCCTCCTTAATACAGGTCGTAACTCAGGGTAGCACTCACACAGCTTGCTGAAATGGACCGTCAACATGCCAATCACTTTTCTCTGGCTCATCAGATCCCCCTCTGAGAGTGCAGTGATAAGCAGATGCCATTTGCTGAATCGCAAGGTGGTAGGATTGCAAGACTGAATATCATTAGTGGCTTGGGATGTGCAATTCCCATGCACCAGCCTCAGAGTCATTAAAATAAAGGTAATGCTGCTACTCCCGGTCTATAAATGGAGCTACCACATTGGAGCAAAGGCCCCTGTGTTGAAGGAAACTTCTTGATGTTGCTGACTTTTAGTACATATTGTCATTCTTGAGGTGAACAAAAGTATCCTTTGAGTGGCCATGGCCCTCCAATAATGACCTTCTCTGGGCTGGTACATTTTGGAACCCAATCTCCCACACTAGTCTTCAGAGGGAGCTGATACCTACAGCTCAAATGGAATAATACTTCTTGGTGAAAAGTAGATAGAGTCACACTCTTGTTAATTCAGGAGTGATAATAGAAGATGTTTAAATTAACAAGGTCAATTGAATGGCCAAGAAGATATGCACAGCTGTGCGATAAAATGCCATCAACTGTTACGCCAACCCATCTGCTTTCTAGTAAGGGGTGACAGAGGAAGCAAAGGCCTAGCTGACTGATGTGGGAACTAATCTGGACCTCTCCATCTTAACCCATTTTTTTTGCAGATCTTCTCTTGGATAGGAGGTCAGCTGAGGACTTGCTTATTTAAGGGATGGCAGGCAGGATGCTCTTGCAGAAAAAAATTTAGTCTAAAAAAGTTGCTGCTCTGTGATATGGACTGTTAGCATGTATCTTGACTAATAAGAAAAATTTTCATATTGTCCCTAAACTCCAGATATGAGCCCCTATCTGTGCTTATGTAATATTCTCTATTAGTACTTAATACATTTAATTTAAACTATCTCTGGTAAGGAATCTATCTTAACTCAACTGCGAGTTCTTATTTAAACAGAGAACATACATTCTTTATATTTGTAACCATGGCTTGAAGTGGGAAGGAGGCAAATATCGGATATTTAGTACACACTTACTGAAAGAGACTGGAATTGTGTTTGGAGAGAGGGTTATGCAAACAGCAGGAAGGAAGCCTTGGAGGTGGATGGCAGGCCTGCTGCTTCTCATGCAGACACAAATGCATGGTTAAACATGGGGTTGCTATTTTGTTTTGGGGAGTGTCAGGAAGAATTCATTGAACTGATCTAGAGCACATGCTTTTAAAAATGGCCACTAGGCAGTATTTTTCAAACATATCCTGTGTGAAGCCAAGTGCTTCACGACTATTGCCTCATCTAATCCTTAACAGAACCCTTTGATGTACAAACTATTTTCCTCATCTTAGAGGTGAAAAAACTAATATTTAAAGAGGGCGAGCAACTTGTCCAAATGCCAGAAATAAGAATTGAACTCAATCCTCTTTAACAGTAGAGTCCAAACCCTTAGTATTTCACACTATTATTAATATTAATATTTCATGCTATATTACATACTAATATAAATAACATTTTTATGAGGAATAACTGTATTTTCCAAAACAAAAAAATTGAGGAGAGTGTATTGTTTTAAATTTCTGTAAATCCCTTTAATGTTAATGAATTAACAGAAGATAGCTGGATTCTCATATTTGCTTCTGCATTCAGTTGCAATGACTTGTTTCATACGTCCTCCAGAAAACAGGTACATTGTGACAAAGTGAAAGTGAAGAAGGCAAGTAGAATCATGGTATAGTCACTAAAGGATTCTTGACCTCGAGGACATCTTGAAAGGGTCTCAGAAACCCTCAGGGGTCTCCAGACCACACTTTGAGAATCACAAATTCAAAAGATCTCTAACCTGAAGTTCTGTGATTTAAGTAAAACTATGAACAATTCATTAAAATTAAATTATTAAGAATTACCAAAAATTAACAATCTTGTTTTCCTGTGCAGTAGAAATAAAAAAAAATCATTTTTAAATAGCTAGGGATTTAAAAGTCATTTTTATTTCTTAGACTAAGTTAAATACACACACACACACACACACACACACACATTTGAAATTTTTAAAATTTAACGTGAATCATTTGAGTTTCCTTTGGGGAAGTGAAACTTACACATTTTAAAAAGGAAACAAATACATTTGCATAAAGTTGAAGCTATTGTCCATCCATATCAGATTATTAATCTGTTAGAAGATGTACATATGTAAATAAAGTGAACAGCCAACTCTCTTAGTATGGTCTGTAAGTATCTATGCGAATTAATTCACATAGACAAGTCCCTTGAAAGTGACTTCTTTGGTGCAGGCCAATGAGTTAGCATTTGAGGCTTTTAACATGGAATAAAACATTTCCATCTGAAAAAAAAAAGTTATGTAGTAAACAGCTCAATAATGCATAAAGCTTTGATCAATATTTATGCAAATCTGTTCTTTTCTAAACTATTGACTATTATTTCTTGTTTGGGAAAAAACATTTTCTAAATAATTTAAAACTCTGACATCAAAGATGACATACGGGACCTGTGAAAGATATTGAAAATTAAATAATTATCAAGATATTAAAAATTAAGTACTTATCAATCATAAATTAAATAGTTATCAAGACTGAAATTCAGCCAAGCTAAGTGCAGCATCCTCGGGTCTTCATAGTCCTTTTATTCAAGTCAAAAAAAGAATTAGCATGCTGTGGTGATTTTCAAAATATATACACTAATCCTTCAATAATCCTCAAATGGTAGAGCTTAATTCCCCTCCCCTGAAGTATGGGCTGGACTTAGTGATGCACTTCTAACAAATAGAATATGGCAGAAGTGATTGAAGGCCACTTCTGAGGTTAGATTATAAAAGAGATTGACACGTCTGTCTAAGATGTGCTTGAACTCTTTCTGTCTTTGAGATTCCTTGCTCTTCTTTGTTGTGAACTGCCCACAGAGAGATCTACATGGTAGGGAACCGAGAGAAGCCTCCAACCAGTAGTCCCAGGAGCTGAGTCCAACAGCACACAAAGAACTGATTCCTGCCACAACTCTATAAGTGAGCTTGAAAGGAGATCATCACCTATTTGATCCTTCAGATGAGAGCACAGCCCCAGACAACAGCTTGACTGAACCTCATGAGTGACCCTGAGCTAGAATCACCTAGCTAAGCCAATCCTTATTCCTGATCCTCAGAAACTATGAAATAATAAATATCTGCTGTTTTAAGCTGTTTAGCTTTAGGTAATTTGTTTGCCAGAAATAAATAAATAACAAACATTTTCATGATAAAAAACTCTTAACAAATTGAGTATAGAGGGAACACACCTCACCACACTAAAGGCTCTCTAAGACAAACCCACAAATAACATTATACTCCATAGCAAAAAGTTGAAAGCTTTTCATCTAAGATCAGGAACAAGATAATGATGTCTACTTTTGCCACTTATATTCAACACACTACTGGAAGTCCTAGTCAGAGAAATTATGCAAGAGAAAGATATAAGAGGCATCCAAATTAGAAAGGAAGAAATTAAACTGTCCTTGTTTGCAGATGACATGATCGTACAATATCAACATAGAAAAATCAGTAGAGATCCTATACACTCAAAACAAACAATCCAAAAAAGAAATCAGGAAAACAAATCCATTTACAACAGCTGCAAAACAAACAAACAAAAATACTTAAGAATAAATTGAACCAAGGAAGTGAAAGACCTATACACTAAAAACTATAAAATACTAATGAAAGAAATTGAAGATGACCTAAAGAAATGGAAAGGCAGCTCATTTTCATGCATCGAAAGTATTAAAATTGTTAAAATGTCCCTAGTACCCAAGGCGATCTACATATTCAACACATTTCTTATCAAAATTTCAATGACATTCTTTACAGAAATAGAAATAACAATCCCAAAGTTTGCATGAAATAACAATCCTAAAGTTTTATGGAATCACAAAAAGCCCCAAACAGCCAAAGCAATTTTGAGGAAAAAATAACAAAGCTGGAGGCATCACACTATCTGACCTCAAAATATACTACAAAGATACAGTAAGCAAAACAGAAAAACAGCGTGGTTCTGGCATAAGAACAGACACATAGACCCATAGAACCTAATAAACTTCTCACAGACGAATCCACGCATATGGTCAATTGATTTTTAACAAAGATGTCAAGAAGACACAATGGGGAAAGGGCAATATCTTCAATAAATAGTGTTGGAACAACTGGATATACATATACAAAAAAAATGAAATTTGACCCTTACTCACACCATACACAAAAATAAGTTCAAAATGGGTTAAAGACTTAAATGTAAGACCTAAAACTGTAAAACTACTGGAAGAAAACATAGGGAAAATGCTCCATGACATTGGTCTGAGCAATAATTTTTTTTGAAATGATCCAAAAAGCATGGGCAACAAAAGAGAAAATAGACAAATAGGATCATATCTAAATAAAAAGCTTCTGCTGGCTGGGTGTGGTGTCTCATGCCTGTAATCCTAGCACTCTGGGAAGTCAAGGCAGGAGGATCACTTGAGGTCAGAAGTTGGAGACCAGCCTAAGCAAGAGTGCAACCCCATCTTTACTAAAAATAGAAAAAATTAGCTGGGCATGGTGGCATGCACCTGTAGTCCCAGATACTTGAGAGGCAGAAGCAGGAGGATTGCTTGAGCCCAGGAGTTTGAGGTTGCTGTGAGCTAGGCTGATACCATGACACTCTACCCAGGGTGACAGAGCAAGACTCTGTCTCAAAAAAAAAAAAAAAAAGTTAAAAAATTAAAAAAAATAAAAAGCTTCTGCACAGAAAAGGAGATAATCAACAGGCTGAAGAGAAAACATACAAAATGGGAGAATATATTTGCAAGCAATACATTTGATAAAGGGTTAATATCCAAAACATATAAAGAACTCAACTTAATAGCAAGAAAACACGCCAATTAAAAAATGGGCAAAGTACCTAAACAGACATTTCTCAAAAGAAGACATACAAATGACTAACAGATATATTAAAATATGCATACTCAAAATCACTAATCATCAGGGAAATGCAAACTAAAACCAAATGAGGTATCACTTTGTACCTATTAGAAGGGCTACTATCAAAAGGACAAAAGATAACAAGTGTTGGCAAAGATGTTGAGAAAAGGGAACCCTTGTATACTGTGGTGGGAATGCAAATTAGTACACCTATTATGGAAAAGAGTAAGGAAGTTTCTAAAAATATTAAAAATAAAACTGCCATATATATGATCCAGCAATGCCACTATTGGGTATATATCTGAAAGAAATGAAATCAGTATGTCAAAGAGATATCTGTACTCCCATGTTCACTGAAGCACTATTCATAGTAGCCAAGATACGGCACCAATTTAAGTGTCCACTGGTGGATAAATGCATAAAGAAAATATATTATATATACACAAAGGAATATTGCATAGCCATAAAAAATAATGAAGTCCTGTCATTTGTGACAACATGCATGAACCTGGAGGACATAATGTTAAGTGAAATAAGCCAGGAACAGAAAGATAAATACTGCATAATTTCACTTATATGCGGAATCTAAAAAAGTTGAACTCGTAGAAGTGGATAGGCTTGCAGGGGTGGGACTCAGGAGACTGTAGTCAAAAGATACAAAGTTTCAGTTAGATAGGAGGAATAAGTTGAAAAAATGTATTGTACGACACTGTGACTATAGTGAATAAAAATGTATTATATTCTTGAAAATTGCTAAGAGTAAATTTTAAGTGTTCTCATCACAAAAAATAAGTAAGCGAGAAAATGCATATGTCATTTAGCTCTACTGAGTCATCTCACAACGTGTACATATTTCAAAACATCATGTTGTACTTGACAAATCTATACAATTTTTATTTGTCAATTAAAACGTCAATTAATAAAAAATGAATGAACCTGCTATCTTGGAAATAGCCAACTGGTCTAGTAGAAAAAACACTGTTTTGAGAGTCAGATGGATTTTCATTCAAATTCTGTCTACTTTCTACTATGTCACCAAAGCCCAATACCCCAAAAAAGCCAATAATGCCACCTATATTTACATGTTGCTTTAAGAACTAGAGAAAATGCCTGCAAAGCAGTTAGCACACTGTCTTAATGATTATTGGTTATTATTCTGATTACTTATATTTATAGCTAAGGCCAAGTTTCTGATTTTAATTTTACATAGTTTGACAAGCTTCCAATGCAACTTTTAGGTTCAGTTCAAATTAGAAAACAGTTATTTATTTACCATTCACAAGCTACTAAGTGTTCACTTGGGGATTCAGAATTGGGTAAATACCTTAATCTCCATCATCAATAAATACTAAGCACATTCTTTAATATCTGATAGATTCTCCTTCTTCTTGGAGGGTCTGGACAGATTAGCAAAGGAAGGAAAATTGATTTAATGGGTATTTGCCTCACAAAATCAGCACCTAGGTTACACCCTTTGGTAGTCAAACCAGGGCTGAGATTCTCAAATAATTCAAAAAAGCCAAATAAATTAGGTAATATATAAGGCAATAAGAAGTCCTGAGGACAGTGGTAGACTGGAGACTGTACCCCCCTATCTGAAATAATTGAAATTCAAATACTAACTCCAGAAATAATAATTTTATTTTGGTCAAAAAATGTATATTCTAGATAAATCTGTCACCTGAACCCCAGTTTACATTCCAAGAAGCACCAAAGCACATTTCCTTACAGAAATATTAATACCTGATAGTCACCTCTATGATTACATTTCCAAATTGGGTGAAACCAATCCAGTTGGAAATTTGGAATCCCCTTCCTGCCACCATTGGTTATTGACAGACACAAGAGCTTTGCACTTACCTTAAGTTAAAGGTAATTAGGTCAGTAATTTCAAAACAACAAATGCCAAGAGCAAGCTCATAATTTTCAAGATGGTGAGATGGTTAGGTGAGATGTGCAAGCTATTTCTGGCCTCATGAAGTGCAGCTTTAGTATTTGCACTTTGAATATTTGTAACCCAGCTTGTCTAAGACAAGCTGCTTAAATGTCTAAATATAATTAAGGAAATATCTTTGATTTGACAGCAGATAAGTCCAATGTACATAGTGCCTTTGTGCTAGTCTTACCAATCTAAATCAATGTTTTTATTAGTAGTTTTTCTATATAAAATTTGGATATTTGGGGGAACTGACTTGGTGGCTCCTGTGTGTAATCCTAGCACTTTGGGAGGGGGAGGCAGCATGATTGCTTCAGGCCAGGAGTTTGAGACCAGCCTGAGCAACACTGCAAGATGCCACCTCTACTAAAAAATTAAAAGATTAGTCAGGCACAGTAGTGCACGCCTGTGGTCCTAGCTACTCCAGAGGCTGAGGCAGGAGGATCACTGGAGCCTACGAATTTGAGGTTACAGTGAGCTATGGTGATATCGCTGTACTCTAGCCCAAGGGAAAGAGCAAACCTCAGTCTCAAAACAAAACAAAACAAACCAAAAAAACCCCTTGGATATTCTTCAGTATTAAACATTAAAGCAAACTAGCCACAGCAATTTAATAAAGCAAAATACAAAACCCAAAGTACTAAGACTTCTTTCTTTAGTCCCTAAGGATTGTGCAATTGCAGATAATAGTGCGGTTTTCAAATGGAGCAAAACTCAATTGATTTTCAAATTCAAGAAGCAGCTTTCTCCAAACCACATTATTTTTATAGAACTATGGTTTTACATTTAAATGGTTTCTATAAGAGGGACAAATAAAGGACTATTACCAACACAGCAAATTGGTATTTAAAGCAGTAGCTCTAGGATTTAAAGAATGATTCACCTCTGTAGTGTCCTCAAATTTTATTGAGCCAACAAATCACCTCTAAGACCTGTAAAATATGCCTATTCCTGGGCCCTACCCTAGGAGAGTCTAACTATGTAGCCCTGAGGTTGGACTTAGGTGGCTTCATACTTAATACATGTACCAGCTTATTCTGATACATGGATCACATTTCCACGCATACAGAAAAAATCTGCTCTAGAGTTTGAAAAATTCCTTAAAAATTTTAAGAATGTTCTAGTATGTATATATATTTATACATATATTTATATTTACTGAGACATGGGGTATCCTGGGAATATGGGACTGTATAATCTTGGAATCTATCTATCTATCTATCTGCAAATGTGACACTTCCACATGTCCAAAAGAAAACTCTAGCAACTTCTGTGAGCTCTCCTTTCAAAATGTATCCACCTAATTCTCTCCATCTCCCACTACTAATATTAGAGACCATGGCTACATCATCTCATGCCTGAAAAACTGTCATAGCTCCCTAACTGGTTTCCTTGCTTCCACCTTCATCCCCCTACCATTTATAGTAGGCTGTGAGCTTTAAAAGAGTAACTCTAACCACGTTATCCCACTCAAAGCCTTCCAATGGCTTCCCATTGTACTATATAAATAAAACAAACAAACCTTACATGATCTGACTTTGGTCCTGTCTTCCTCTTTGAAGTCATCTACTACTACTTTCCCTTGTTCTTTCACCAAACTATACTGACATTCTCTTTTCTCTTTAAACATAAAGAGTTCATTCCTACCTCTAGGCCTTAGTGCTTGCCTTGTAGTCCCTTCATGAAGATCTCTACAGGGATGTCTCATATTCCTCATTTAGGTTTCAGCTTCAGTGACCTCCTCATGAAGCCTATCTTATGCTGAGCTGTCACCCAGGTCCCCCACGATAATTGATTTATATAATATTATCTTGTTTTATTTTCTTTATAGTTGGTCATTCAGGAATAATATTCTCTACTTGTTTATTCCATTATTTGCCCCCTGAACTAAATATAAGTTTCCATAGGGCATAAATATGTCTATTTTGTTCACTGTGGCATATATAGCATCTATGACACTGCTTGGTACACAGTAGGTGCACCACAAATGTTTTCGAATAAGTAAACCCTGTTGATTAATATCTATGCCATAGATAAGATTGGTCTCATCATCTGCTGTATGTTCAAAATAAATCAAAAACATCTTGAGTAGGTATATAGTTTAAAATCTATGAGAATAATAACTGACTTTTAAAAAAGTATTGGACTCAAACTATATCAAACATATATAAATATACAGATAGGAAGATATCCTGATGGTTCTTCATTTAGATGGGAGGTTTGTCATTTTATAATATATACAAGAGTGTTTGAAGGCTTACTTCCTACAAAGGAATAGGTCCTGTCAGTTTATCCTCTATACGACAGGGGTGATGATACTTTATAAAGTGTTGTATTTATATTACAAAAATATCTTATCAGAAAATGAACTCCTATTTCTAATATGCTGACATACCAGCTTTAGTTACCATTCCTTATTCTGTGGTCAACCTCAAGTCTCTCCAACATTGTAAGGCACAGTGGTAAACATGCAGTTTTAACAAATAAAAGGAGCGAAGATGAGACAAATTAAATTTGAAACCATAGTTTTGAGTCAAGCACATACACACAAACAGAATCAGGTAAGGCAAAGGTAGATTGATGTTTTGCTATGGTCTTTCAGATTTGCAAATTTATCCAAATTTAAGCAAATAGCTGTTTAAAGAGGCTAACTGGACACCATATTTTACAATGTATTGTAATAAGGAATCACCAGAATAATTTAATGTCTTTTTTTAAGTAAAAACATGATGATTACAAGGTCCTATATGATCTGAATCTGGCTTCTGTCTTGGCAATTTATGCTGGAGATACGGCATATGAAGGAGGATGACTACAGTGGATAAATTTAGATTTCTCTGCCCATCCAGGGCCAACCTCATTGGCACTGTTTCTCTCCACGCTCTCTGCTAAAGTCCTGGACTATTCCCTCATCCCCACCATGGCTGATTACACCTGTGTGGATACCTGCTTTAGGCTCTATCGATCATATTCTTTTGCTAAGAATCTGGACTCAAAATATTAAGAGTCAGTTCATTTATCACTGGAATATGAAAAGGTCATAGTTTAGAAGGAGAGGAGAGAATAGGGACAGAGATACCATAACAGGCTATAGAGAAGGAAGTCAATACATACAGACAAAAAAATGAAGTGCGGACGCCATGGAAAAATGTGCTTTGGATACCTGAGAAAGTCAGAAAAGCAGAGGGAAACACGCACAGAACGAGTACTCTGGCTCTCAAAGCCTGGTTTAGGCCCCAGTTCCCAAAGAATCCTGGATATCCTTATAATCCTGGATTTTCCCATAGAACCTTGGACATCTTTTCCTGGGATGTCTCTGATATTTCTTGCTGAGTTCTTATTCAATAAATATTTATTGAGTGCCTACTATGTGTTAGGGACTGTTCTTGGCAGTTATGGCATTTTGTTTAAAAAACAAACAAAACAACAACAACAAAAAATACCCAAACAGATGAAAAACATTTGCCCTCATTGAGAATATATTTTAGCAGGGGGAGACAGACAAGAAATAAAAGTCATAACAAACAGATAAATTATATACTATGTTGGAAGGTAATATGAGTTACACATACTTTGAGCAATGAGAAAGTAAAGCAAGGTGAGAAGAATTTGGAGGCTTGGGGGCGCACAGAGGTTGTAATTTTAAATTAGATGCAGGCATCACTGGAAAGCTGACATATGAACAAAATCTTAAAACTGATGAAGGACTTAGTCATGAGCCTATCTGTGAAAGAGCATTCCAGGTAGCGAGAACAGCTGGTGCAAAGGACCAAACCCAGGATCACGTGTGGTGTACTGGAGTGACAACGAGACATATAGAACAGAAGGCAGAGGGAGGAGTGGGAGATGAGGTTAGAGGGGTTCTGGGGGAGGGGTCACATCATACTGAATCTTGTAGGCTATTGTTTAAATTTGGCTTCTAATCTGAGTGGAGACTTTGAGCAAAGAAATGACATGATCTGGCAAGTATGTTAAGAAGATTATTCTAAGCTTTTAATTTGAGCATGTTCCTCATGGGGTTTGGTAAAGGTTGAAGAAAGGAAACCAGTAAGAAGACTCTTGGATTAATCCAAATAAGAGATAATGGTGCCTTAGAGCAGGGTGGAAGCAAAAGAAATGGTGAGAAGTGTTAGAATTTTAGAAATATTCTGAAGTTCCAGAAAATAGGATCCCAAGTAGGATGTAAAAGAAAGAAAGTAGGCCGGGCATGGTGGCTCACGCCTGTAATCCTGGCACTCCGGGAAGCCGAGGCAGGCGGATTGTTTGAGCTCAGGAGTTCAAGACCAGCCTGAGCAAGAGCGAGACCCCGTCTCTACTAAAAATAGAAAGAAATTAATCGGACAACTAAAACTATATAGAAAACAAATTAGCCAGGCATGGCGGGGCATGCCTGTAGTCCCAGCTACTTGGGAAGCTGAGGCAGAAGGATCACTTGAGCCCAGGAGTTTGAGGTTGCTGTGAGCTAGGCTGACACCATGGCACTCTAGCCAGGGCAACAGAGTGAGACTCTGTCTCTGAAAAAAAAAAAAAAAAAGAAAGAAAGAAAGAAAGAAAGAAAGAAAGAAAGTAGACAATTATGACCCTAAGGTTCCTATCCTAAGCAAATGGAAGGACACAGTTGGCATCAAGTGAGACAGGAAAGGCTGAATGCATTACAGGTTTTGGAGAAAAGATAATGAGTTCCATTTTGGACATGCAAAGTTGAATATACACTGTTTGGTATTTGGGAAAGATGTCTGGATTGCAGATTAATATTTGAGTGTAATCAGCGTATTGATGATATGTAAAGTCATGCAAGTTTATGAGACAGTCCGAAAAAGTGAATGACGATTATGGAAGAAGACGGAGAACCAAGCCCCGGTGCACTCATATTAAGAATTCAGGTGGAAAGAGAAGGAGCCCAAAAAGAAAACTGATAAAAAATTATGAGTAATGTAAGCAGGAAACCTAGAAAGAGGTTAAATTACAGGAGGAAGATGCATTAAGAAGTGAGTAATGAACAGTATCAAATGCTCCTGCTAAAACAGGTCATGAGAGATGAGACCTGGAGTTTTCACTTGCCTTGGCAATGCAGAGGTCATTGGAGACCATGAAAAGCAGAGTTCTGGTGTCATGGTGGAAGGGAAAGGCATACTGGAATAGTTTTATAATAAAATGGAGACTAGATGACTAAAGTGAGTTTGCTATAAAAAGGAACAAAGAAGTGGCATGGTAGCTAGCAGGCTTGGTAGAAGGAAGTGTGCCATCCCCTTGAGTGAGCAAGACAGAGGAATTATATTTAGGTGGAAGCATGAAACAGCAGGGGCAAGGCACAGTGTGTGGGTGTGGATGCTGGTAGGTGGGTAGATGTGGGGTGGGAGTATTCTAAGTTCTGTCATGATGATTCAGTTTTCTTAGTGAGGTAGGAGGCAAGGCCATTAGCTGAGAGTGAGAATGGGAGAGGAGGTGTTGAGAAAGTAAGGAGAGAGGGAAGGAAGTCTGAAATAGTTGTTTAGGAGCAAGGGATACTGAATGGACCAAGCAGGTATAATATTATTTTCCAGCAGCATTAAAGGCTTAGTTGACATTTGTGGTCATGAATTTAAAGTAAGACCAGTAACTGTCCTTTACTTGAGCTAGTTTAGGTGGGCTTTTTCCTTGCATCCCAAAAGCCTTGACCAGAAAACAGCTTTGCCTCCTGGGAAATCTGTGGGTGGTAGCTTTTTATTTTGATTTTTGAGTTTTGAAAATCTGGGGCACCACACTATGTGTGACTGTCTTTTTTATTTTATTTTTTTTGCATTGAAAGGGGGAAAAACCCTAACTCATTTTAGCACATCCAAGTACATCTAAGCACACTTAGTCCAAACTTTTAAGGATTCATGGGTAAGATGTACTAGAAAAAATAGCATTCAAAATTCAAAAAGATGATTTTCAAAGTATGTGCTTTTTTGTCTCACCTATGCCATTTTTTCGTTGCTCACTATTATGCACAGTTGAGAATATATACTTTTATGACCTCTACAAAACACTGATAAACCTCTATAAACCTCAGATTTGTTTCATCATTTTAAATAGCATTTGGAGCTCCGTTTGAAATGAAATGTCCTTCAAGAATGCAAGGTTGCATCCTACACACACACACACACACACACACACATACACACACTCACACTCACACAGTTTCTGAAGACATATAATTTTTCTCCCCTCAGGGTATAAGGATGGAAAGAGGGTAGGTATGTTTTTATTGTAATATTGATGTTGATGATAAATGATAACAAGAAGTCTATTTTTGAAATTTTACTATATGCCAAATACTATGAAATGCTTTAAATTATCTCTTAATACAAGGACACTACAAATGAGTTATTTTTATCCCCATCTTGATTTATAAACTGTCATAAATGACTGGGATTATTTGATAATTGGGATTTTTATTATACAAGAAAAGAGCTACAGATGAAAGATCAATGAAGTCTGTAAGAACATATGCTATACTTTACCTTTAAAAAATAAAAAAGAGATTGCATATTTCATGGAGTAGTTAGGCCTCAGAAAAGGCGCCAGAAATGGCCAACCCTGTAGCAATGGACACCCCTGTTGCCTTGATTGTGATCTGTGACTATTGTTCCCCACCAAAAGCAACCACAGCTACTTAGAAAAGAATGGCTGAATCCCAGTCTTGGGCAGGAAAAGTATACAATGAGCCTAGAATATCTCATCATATTAGAAAGCAAAAAAGAAACCCACAAATACTAGCGTTGTATCTAAATGGCTCAGGTGTCAATGTAAAGAGATTCCCACTAGAAAAAAGAAGGGGGTAATTTTGACATCAATAAAAAATGGTATCTGTAATGAATTGAAATACTTCTAATATGTTTAAATCCAGAAGTTGTTCACACACACACATCCTTCAGTGGTTTACACTGGAGAATAATAAGGAACCAATTCATTTTTCTGAAAATGAAGAGATAAAGAGAAAGAATTAAGCCTTATCTATTTGCAGGGTAATAAAATAGTTGATATGAGGGGAATTATTTTTCTATAGAAATATTTCCAGCTAATAAATTAAGAAAGAACAATAGATTAAAAATATGACCATTCTGCAAGCTGTAATGAAGAAATAAGTTTAGGACATTAACACTACAAAAAGAGAGGCAACCAAATATTATATATTTTCTGGTGCAAAGACAATTCTCACTATAAAGTATTTTTGCCAAAAAATACAAGAACCTGAATCTAATTAAGCTTTTTGACCTAAAACAAACCATAAAAACAAAACATTCTGGGAAACTGAAATAAAAAAAAAGATGAGATAACATGTTAAAAGATACTACACCACAAAAATGCAATCAGAATTCTTTCAGACTGTGGAAAACTCTAAAGAAAAATATGACTCAGTTTTTTCAACAATAAAAACTATACAAAAAAGAGAGAAAGAGAAGAAGGCAAGAAATCATACATTAAAAGTTAGTTAAGAGGCAATTACAATTATACAGACTTCGTTTGGATTTAATTTGAACAACCAAGTTATTTTTTTAAAATGACAAAATTAAATACATATGAACCTTGACTGAATTTTTGATAATATTAAGAAATTATTTTTAATTGTTAGATGTAACAACGGTATTTATTTGAGCCTTAAAAAGAATCCTTATCTTTTGGTGTTACTACAATTACATGCTATCTGTATTATTGTCATTGTGTGGAATGGTGCCTAGCACATGGTAGATTTTTAATAAAAGCAAAATGAATGAATACTGAATTCTCTATGCTGAATTTTAAAATGATGACATCTAAAAATATTCACACGTAGAAGGACCACTTAAATATAAAATTTTGGATTTAAAGAAATCTTAAAACGTATATATTCCATCTAACCCTTTTATATTTGGTTGTACTTTCTCTCTCTCTCTATGCACACACACACACACACACACACACACACACACACAAACACACTCAAAGAATACCTTAAGGTGAGAAATAGGAAAATAATTTATGATGTAGTTTTGCCTCAAATATTTACATGAGATCCTGCTGGCTGACTGATAATAAGGCACTTATATCATCCTAGAGAAAAAAAAAAAATCTAACAATCTATTTGTTTAAGTGTTTCTTCCTTTAGCACAATTCCTAACTTTGATTGTAAATGTGTAGTAAATATACAAGAAGTACCAGTCACTATAATTATTACATTCCATAAGACAGATTTCTTGAAAATTCATTTTAAGTTACAGGATATTTTAATATTATTTAAAAGACTCTTCAGTTATATGATAAATGACTTGCCCAGAAGAACTATTCAGTAAGTACTTTTAAAAATGCTTTGACCAAGAAAGCCTTGCTGGGTTTTACTATAAAATACCTTCACAACCAAATCTCACTCCCGTGGATTTCCTCCAGTCCTTAGTCATTATTAAAAAGGTATTCTTTTTCATATAAAAAAGGGGTTACACATGTTAAGACAAACTACTGTTATCAAGAGAGGCTCAAGTAATAGCTAAAGGGAAACTTTTTAAAGAAGAATTAGTAGGAAGAGCAGACCAGTTCTCTTCACCATAGACTTATGATTAGATAGCATAGGCTTATATACTACCTTTGCGTGACTCTAAGATGTACTACACTATACACAAAAGAAAAACACAAAGTGTCAAAAAATGTCTTTTCTCACATATAAAACTTTTGGGCCCCAGATTAAATGGCTTCTCATAGGAAGATTTTCCGTCTCTGTTCTACACTAAATTCCCTCTTTCCTGAATAATTTTAAGAGAAAATTTGGCTTTAAATAAAGTATTTCAATTTGTTTCATATTTATTTCATGCCAGTTTACCTTATTTTTTCATATACATTTTAATGAAGTAGTGTTATATGTCTAAGTCATTTATAATATGCATCATACGACTTCATTAGATATACTTCACTAATACTACCACTACCACTACCATGATTTTAACTGACACATAATAATCATACATATTTATGAGTACGTACTAATGTTCAGTACATATACGGTATAGTGATCAGATCAGGCTAATTAGCATATCTATATCTCAAACCTTTATCATTTATTTGTGTTGGAACATTCAATTTTTTATGTGCATTAAGTAACCCTATTACAAAATATCATTATCGCAGATTTGCAAATGAAGAATTAGAAACATGAAAAGGTCAAGATATTTGCTCCAATAAGTAGCAGAGCCATGATTCATGATTCTTTCCTTTGGCTGTTTATCTCCAAAGTAATTTTGTATTCATCGTGCTTTGGAGCATCTCTTGTTAACTGCCTTATGAGCCTCTTAGCAGTGTAATGAAGACTTTGCTAGTTATTAAAGTTGCTATTTTATTTGTATTCTTGTTGCACAATTGGACTTGGCTCTTCTTTCTGTCTCTGAAATCTGACGGTGTTACACAACTGGGGACACTCGTTAGGACTGGTGTTATGCTCAGGTGGGGCTTCCACCTGCACCTGGCAAGTACTATGTACTTCAAGTGTCCAGTGAGTTAGCATTAGAAGCTCTCAACTCATCTAGATGAATTCTGTAAAGCCAACTAAGTTGGCATTTTTATGTCAGGGAGCATTTTGTTCTGCCCAGTTTCCCAGAGATTCAACGTTATAAAAAGTAACCTAGATTCTACAGAATACAATAAACCATTTCAAAAGGAAATGACAATCATAGAACGGGAACCTCTTTCAAAACTGCATCTAAAATGAAAAGTATGACTGGCACAGCTAGCTCCAAGGCAGAATGCTGCTGATGAAGCAATGACCAAAGAATACCTATTATCTCTCCATCATCTAACGGTTTCTTATGTTTCCATTGCTCTTAGCTATGAAATAGGCAAGCGATTGTTCTCCATATTTAGATACTTGAATCTCATTCAACTAAATGTGCACAAAGAACTACAAATTTAGAACCAATCATTTGACATTATCTGAACAAAATCAGCAGAGATCTAATTTAACAACAAAAAAAATTTCTATGCAAATGCCAGTCATCTGGGTACCTGAGAGCAGAAATAACACTCGCCATTGTTCTTCTTAGCACATGGTAAGTGCTCACTTAACTATTAGCTGAAAGGATGCATGCGAGGATGCATGAATGGTGCTCTAT
Source organism: Indri indri (assembly GCA_004363605.1). Classification (NCBI taxonomy): domain Eukaryota; kingdom Metazoa; phylum Chordata; class Mammalia; order Primates; family Indriidae; genus Indri; species Indri indri. Next base: position 19,793 of record RJWJ010008098.1, on the reverse strand, counting down.
TTTTAATGGAGATGTCAGAGCACAGCAGAATGAAACAGTCATTATCCACTCTGTTGTTGATACAGATTACTAAAATATTATTTAAAGAAAAATCTACCTTTTTAGAAATTCAGATATTGTTCTAAGAATATATCCTGCTGATAAGGCAAAAAGTATGTGAGAGACAATAAACACATTTCCTAATTTATTAATCATTCCAGGTCCTGATTAGGAACCTTTTGATATCTATAGTCCATATTAAATTCCAAATTCTATTCTTTAAATTTCTTCAAACCACCATTTTGCATTTTTGTAAAACTATTTTATACACATGAAAAAAAATTCTGTATATGATTTTAAAAACAAATTAAAATACTACAACTCGATTCAAACATATGGGGTTGTTGTTGAAGAGAAATGAGATACTCCATATGAAAATGCTCAGCGTGAGGCCTGGCACATATTAAAAGCTTAATCAATGTTAAATATTATTATTGTTGTTTTTGAAAATGTAAATAAAATTCTAAAAATAGTCGATCACATATTTTGAGTTTGCTTAACTATTAATCAGTTAACATTTTTTTTCTTTCTAAAAGCAGAGAGTAGGAATTATCATTTTTTTCCAGCCCTCTCCAATTTGTACTTTAATTTCTGGCTTGCCATATTTAACTCAATTTTCCCCCCTCATTTTCTGCTAACAGCACAATTCACATGCACGTACACATTTGTTACATGTTGAATCTTCCTCAATTGCAGTATTTAAAGCCTAATTTTTTCTTATCTCCAAAACATCCCAAGAAATGTCACTTTGAGTGTCAGAAAATGTTACCACGTTTTTCGAAGTTCAGTGAGAATCACATACACATTCAAAGACCAAGTTTAGCTTCAAAACATTAACACCAAGAAAGAGTCAACAGAATTGCACAGCATTAAATGTCTCTTCCAAAGATAAACAGCCATTTAATTGGGAGATTTTCGAGATTTATCTGGAATAAAACTTCCAAAGTCTATCTGCACTCATGCAACACAACGGAGATTGAGCTCACTGTATACATCGTACATAGAAACCTCAAATCTATTATCTAATATGCACGGGTAAGTCTAAGTGCCCTCCACAATTGTGACTTAACTCTGTGATCTCATTTAACACAAATATTCTGTTTAATTTATGATCCAATTCACACACATGCACACACACACACACACACACACACACACTTCCATCTCCCAAAACATTTTGAAAAGCAAAGTATAGAGAAAAAAATATATATAAGGAAAGGTAGAAAAATTAGAGTTCTCTCAACCAAAGATAAAAATACCCACAAGATATCAATATTTTTCTGGAATTAACTGCTGAAAAGTCTACTTAAGTAATCTGACAGTGAATGGCTAATAATAGGACAGTGATTTGATGGAGAGACCTCTTTGTCACTGGTTAGGTGTTACAGGTTAGGGAATGGAATGGCAAACACAGCAGATGTCTATGATGCCTATAGTGTCTGTCTTCACAGAATTGGCAAAGCAAAATTTCTCCAAGACTAGGATTTGGGAAATAAGTGTATCGGTTCAGATTCAACTACTGATTAATAAAACTGTGCCTTTAGATGAGTCACAGTCTCTTCATTATACTTTCCTCATAAACAAAATAGGGATCTCAATACTTGTCCCAACTCACAAGGTTACTGCAAATATTAAATGAGAAAATGCATGTGAAATTTCTTTGAAATAGAAAAGCACTAATATCACAATGCCATTCTAACTACACTGAATTTTCTACCTATCCTGAACTTCCAAATCTATCAGTTCAATTTTTTCTTGCCTAAACTGGGAGGTGTATTGTCTGTGCCTACAAAGTTAAGTTTCAATCCCATATCATAGCCAGTGCCTGAAAGCCAATCCACACGATTACCAGGTGAACTACCTAACTACAAAAATCACCATGTCACAAAAGCAGAAGCCTGGAAGCCTTCCATGGGTTTTGGATCACTTATTGGTCAAATCTCATATAATTTTAAAATAAAAAGACACTTATGTGTCTGGGACAGCAGTTCTGGTTTGATGTTGTCTGTTGGCCATGAAAATGATCTTAAGTTCGTAAGCAACAAGGTATGATAAGAAGCAGAGTTTTAGAATGATTTATCTCACGATGTTTTAGAGATTACAATGGAAGACAGAAAAATTTAAAGGTAAGGAGCTCAGTGTTGGAAGTTGCCAAATATGAGACGACAGGTTCAGCTTGGTCTACAGGCATTACTTAATATTAACACTTAGCAACTGGAGTATTTCTAATTTCTCTTAGGGGGGAAAATAAACCTCACCTAGATCTGATGGCATTAAATTCCTGGAGTTGAATAGAGGCTGCCTGCTATAAATGTTGCCTACTCTCCACATCTGGTCTAACTGACTTATTAACACAAAGTCCTTGATATCTGGGGATGTTTCATTTTTCAGTGCCAGTCTAAGAAGCAATAGTGATCCAAACAAGACATGACAAAGGCTTAGACTAGAGAAGTGTTTGTGGGGTCGGACAAGGAGAGAAGCTAAGAGCCATTTTGAAAGAGGGTTTGAAGACCCTGTTAGAGATTAGTTGGGACGAGTGAGATATAATTTTAGTTAATTGTCTTTTAAGTTTCTAGGCTGACAGACTGGCTGGTTATTCCATTTCTATTTGAGGTAAAGGTTTCACATTTAGAAAGGTGTTTTATTGTATAATGCAGAGTCCTGCATAGCAACTTTTACTTTTATAACATAATTAGTGTCATCAGTTTTTGTTTTTTGTACAGAAGCTAGAAATCGATCCAATTATACATGTTGACAACTAAGTAATGCCTTTGGGCCCCACTGGATCTACATTTGGCAACTTCTAATCCTACAGTTTCCTATCTTTGGATTTCTTTAGATCTTATTATTAGAACAACTTGCCTTAGAAATTCTGATAAAAGTTCCCCTTTTCTCTCATGTGGCTGTGAGCAGATTAGCACGCCCAAATCCATACTGTCACATAGATTTCCTGCAGGGAAACTGGCAGCTCCTGCTGTGAGACCATTGAATAGTTCTCAATTAGGGAGTTTTAAGAGCAATGTTTTTTTTTTTTTCCTAAAAATAATATTTTAAATGGCAGTTCTATTTTTGACCCTGTAGATAAGAATATGCATTAAAATATGCATATAGTGAAGGTTTTTCATATGTATGAGTGAATGCTTTTCCTCCTTCCTTTATAAAGATAAAATTTATATGAAACAGACTTAAACTAAAAAGAAAAAAATGATTTCTCAGGGAAGGGGGAGAGAGAATGAATTAAAATTACAGTCTTTGATATGGGGATAATTAAATTCATCAGGATGCCACTGGAAATTAGAGAGCTGATATACTTAAGGGTAAGGTTTCTTTTCGACCTTGGGAATGAATATGCCAAGCTACATAGAGAATTTTCATTACAGGTTTGCTATATTTGCCAGCAAGTAGAATTTAGTCATACTAATATTGATCTGAAACCTTCCATACAATATTCTTCAGTATATTTGCCTGTTTTCTTATTCCTCTTTCTTCAGAGTTTAATATTAAATGGTGAATTTCTGACTGTGAACCTAATTTGAGAAGGTAATTAGTTATGCCAAGGAAGTTTCCCTGACTGATCTCTTCAGATCTTTTCTTTCATAATAAATTAAGCTGTTTCTGATTGTCCAGTTTCTCCTTTGAACTTGTTAAAGACCAAATTATGACCAGAACCTTCTAGTAAGTTCTTACGTGGCATCTCAGTGATGGCTAAAGTTCAGTATAATGAAGTCTTCAGCAGAGCCAAAAATCTTAAGACCAATTACTAAGAAGAAAAAACAAAGGTAAGACTTAGTTCCGTGTTGCATGGCATTGGAATATATCCTTCTTAAGAAGATATTTCCTTTTCAAAAAAGAAAAGATTTTTTAAAATCCAGATTGCATTCAGGAAAACAATAGAATGACTTACTACAAAGGAGAACTACAGTGAGTCAGAGAAAGTATCATCGGTCTCTTGTACTTATATTAAGAAGTAGGTAGGTTTAACTGTTCATCACAGTGCTGATAAATCTGAATTTACCTCCAGTTTTCAGGGATCTGGCTTGTGTGGATGTAGAGTTGAAAATAATTCTGGGAGAACTACATGACTTGGGATAGCCTATCTAGGAAGAGGAATGTGAACAGATCTACCATCTACATTTGTCAAAATGTGCCACTGGCTTTGCAGTCAAACTCTGTAAATCAGTCATTTTGCCTAGAGGAAACTGTGCTCTATGACTTCCCATCAGCCTTGGATCATCCCAAAAACTTGCTCTCCTTTTTTTTCTTCCAGCATTCAATTAGGCATTTTGGCAAGACCAGGTACTCAGCATCTTCCAGCCAGCGAATTAAATCTTCTGCTACTTGTAAATAAAGTTAACAATTTAGTAGTCTATACACTTCAAAAATCCTCCTGCCATAGAGGAGGCAATAAAACATAAGTCAATAGGTAGCAGTCACCATAATTACTCACTGGAAAATCTAACCTGGAAGAGTAGCCAACTGGCCATTAAAAATATCCCCTCGATTACTAGGTTGGTGGAAGAGCCACTGATGCGAACGAGAAATCCCAGACGTCAGCTTTTGGGAAAGTCAGCACCTACTTTGCTATAAATTTCCTGGAGTGCAAGAACTAATGTACCCAGCCTATTTTCAGAAAAATCATGTACAAGTATATTGGTATTATTTAAGAGTCCTGAGGTTAGTATTCCTACACTTTTTCTCACTTCTTCCTCCTCTGAGCTCTGACAGCTGGTCAGACTGGGCACCAAAAGGGTGTTAAAACATTCTTGCCTCCAACCCTCTCTCTGACAAGAATCAATTGCCAGAATCTAAAAGGGTGGATATCGTTTTTACAAGACAATCCTTTGCTTCTCAGCCATGATCTGGGCAGAAACTCTGTTGAAAGCATACTTTTAGGAAGACATCAAAGTTAAAGGACAGAATACAAATAACAACCATTCATTTAAACATATATTTAAACCACAGATAAAGAACATTCTTATAATAATATCTGTATGTGTGTATATATATATATGTGTGTGTGTATGTATCTATCTGTCATCTACCTATTTCCATCTATTTTGGGCAATTTCTAAAATAAATATCTAAAGAGAAGACAAGACACAGCCCACAATCTCTTTTAATCACCTTTAATGCATGCTTGGACCAGAAATAAAAAAGTGTATTGGTTTGAAGGCCAATGAAAAGAAAGTGCCAATGGGATGACAGGTCACAGAACCCCAATCAGTCTGTGCAGCAGACACTTATTCCAGAGCTGGTTGTCAGGGACAAGTGTAAGATCAGGTAACAACTTTTCAGTGAGATATTGAAGGAGAGGAACATATATATTAATGCTGAGTCTAAGAATGGGGAGGGTGTCCCAAAAGTCTTGTTGCTAGAACCAAAGGAAAGCCAAATCTATGGTTCATAAAAATGTTTTATAATGAGATAAATTCAATAATTAGCTAGTTTACTATATTTTTTTGTCTGTTAAATTTTAATGCCATTTTAACCCAGAGGTGGCCAACAGGTCAAATCAGACTGGCAGATGTGTTGTTTTGGACCACCTATAATGTTTTATTTACTTATTTATTTTTAGTTACTTGCCAAACATTTTAGATAGCAATATCCTATAACTGAATTTGCAAGTTTTCTTTGAAAGGTTAGGAAGTGTGGCCCCACTGGGACTGCATCCTTGCAAAGGATGCTCCTACATGGCCACGAGCATCTGCAGCTGATGCTGCTTGCTGTCTTTAGGGAGGGGGAAGGGTAATGTGCTCTTCTAGTTCTCCCTTATTCCCTATCACCCTTTGTTGTATGCTTGGCAAGTTTTACTTTCTTTCTTTAACTTCCTAACTTCCATAAGTATTTGAGATTATAACCCCTATCTTGGGCCATTTCTAAAATATGTCTTTATGTTTGGGAAACATTCTCATTTATGTCTTCCCTAAGATGCAGAATAACTTGACTTCCCCTAAGGTATCATCATCTTCATGGCTCCCCCTTTTCTTATACTCTTCTGCATTGCAAGGGAAGCATTCATGCTCCTGTCTTTCCTCTATCAACATTATGTACATAATGTTAATAGCAATAAAAGTAGTTAATATTTACTCTGTCCTAGATACTATTCTAAGCATGTTACAGAATTCATGCATTCATTCATTTAAAACTCACATCACTTCTAGCTGGGTATTGTAATTCCCCTTCTCTCACATGAAGCAATTAAAGAACCAGTTATGAAAGCAGCAGCAGAGTCAGGCTCTGTACCTGGCAGTGTTGCTCCAGAGCCTACTCAACACTCTATTATGCTGCAAGCACTAAGCTTTCCTGCATTAAAATCATGGGAACAGTGTTCCTCATTCAGGAAATGAGTAGTTCGCAGCACATTTAGAAAGAAAGCACTAACATAGAACATTTATTTACAGGGAAAGTCAACATAATGAAGTGCCAGAGCATCAAATATTCCAAACCAATACACTTGCTGTTCTACAGGTTGATGCCTATACTTTTTTTTCCTTCTTGGAAACTCCTAACTATATGCAAGTGTGTGTTACGTAAAGACATCCCTTGGGCATCCAAGTGTAGTGACTATGGGTACATAATCATGAAAAGAAAATAAAGACCCAAATAACAGTCCCTTGGAAGAAATCAGTCACAGACACACAAGTTCCACCTTTCTGGGCTACATGTCCCCACAGATTCCTACTGATTCTGTGCCTTACAGAAGCATTTCAAACAGAAAACATATTTCGAGGGGATCAACTTCAGTTGATTTCCATGTCACACAATAAATAATACATCCAACAACACTGGTACTTATATTAACTCCGGAACTGTGCTTCTTCGGGGCTCACATCCAAAGAGAACCACCTCTCGCCCATTGTTCCATGGATAGAACCCATTTTATCAGCCATTGTGTTCTAACCCTTTCTACTCTCATGCTGAAACATTTCTCTCTCTCTGACTCACTCTCACAATGGAATATCTTTTTTTTTTTTTTTTTGGAGAGAGTCTCAATCCATTGCCTGGAGTAGAGTGCCATGGTGTCAGCCTAGCTCACAGCAACCTCAAACTCCTGGGCTTAAGCGATCCTCTTGCCTCAGCCCCCCAAGTAGCTGGGATTACAGGCATGCGCCACCATGCCCAGCTAATTTTTACTATATATATTTTTAGTTGTCCAGCTCATTTCTTTCTATTTTTTTAGTAGAGATGGGGTCTTGCTCTTGCTCAGGCTGGTCTCGAACTCCTGAGCTCAAATAATCCACCCACATCCCAGAGTGCTAGGATTACAGGCGCCCGGCACAATGGAATATCTTTTAGAATAGATTCCTATGTGTCAGAAGTATTCAGAGGACTGTCCTTGACAAAGATGGGAAATTCAAGTATTCTGATTCTTTCTCAGCTATGTATTCCCACCTCTAGCCTCTGTACAGGCCAGGGTTTTGCTGCTTAAAACTACATTTATTCTATAGCTTCTTCTTTTCCATAGTCCAACTCTTCACAAAGCACCCTCCAGCTTTTTCAGACCACAACAAAGCCTTCATTCTCTAAGCCACACTACTTCAAAAACCTATGCCACTGACTTGAGTTCCTTCTTTATCCCCTCTTTCATGTCACCATCTCTAGTTGGGTCCTCTCTTCTGAGATCTATCCTTGTACCCAAGTACCTTCCTGATATTTCATCTAGATGTGAATGTCTAGAGGTACCTCGAACTTAACAAGCTGAAAATGGAAATTTTGATTTCTACGACAAACTGGTTCCTCACATAGAGGTTCCCAACTCAGTAAATGAAATGTCCACCCTTTCAATTGCACATTCTTTTTTTTTTTTTTTTTTTTTCTGAGACAGAGTCTCACTCTGTTGCCCGGGCTAGAGTGCCGTGGCATCAGCCTATCTCACAGCAACCTCAGACTCCTGGGCTCAAGCAATCCTCCTGCCTCAGCCTCCTGAGTAGCTGGGACTACAGGCACACGCCACCATGCCTGGCTAATTTTTTCTCTCTATATATATTTTTAGTTGTCCAGATCATTTCTTTCTATTTTTTAGTAGAGACAGGGTCTCACTCTTGTTCAGGCTGGTCTCAAACTCCTGACCTTGAGCGATCCACCCGCCTCGGCCTCCCAGAGTGCTAGGATTACAGGCGTGAGCCACCGCGCCCGGCTGGATTGCTCATTCTTGAGTCCTCATTTCTCTCAAGCTGCCCACTGAATGCATCATCACATGACACTGGCAGCTCCTTCTAAATATACCTAAGATCCAATCATTTCTCACAATTTCCACCCTAAGATATCAAACCTCTTCTCTAGGCTATTAGTAGAAATCTTCAAACTGGTATCCCCAGGGCCAGAGATGCTCTTTCCCTAGAGATGCTCTTTTGTTAGTAAATACATGGCTCAATACCTAACTTCATTCAGTTCTCTGTTCAAATTCACCTCATTGGAATGACTTCCCATGATCCCCATATATATAATAGATAAGCAACTTTTTCCTTATTACTCTACATTTCTTTACCTTGCCTTATTAGTCTTCGTAATACAAATTTCTACCTCCTGCATTATGTATTTATTGGCTCATTGTCTGATTTCTCCAGCAGAATACAATCTTTTCAAGAGCAAGAATTTTTTAAACTGTTTATATTCAGTGCTGAGGACACTGCTTGGCACATAGTAGACACTCAAAAAACATGTTGAATAAATAAATGAATAAATACTCCTTATAGGCAAAAAGTATATTTTGCATGTTTTACTATTCCTCACAGCATCTAGCTCAGTGTGAGACACAAAAAGGAGATGTAGAACCTGATTATTTGCTTTTCACACCCTTCATTGTTCAGGAAGCTGTTTGAGTGCATGGTCTGAGTTCTAGTCATTTCCCAGTTCTCAGCTACTCACATAAATCATAGCCCACAAATATTCAGTAACTATTGCTCAAAGAAAAACTTTAGACAAATTAAATGTAACAGAATTTAATTGAGCAAAAAAACAATTCACAAATCAGGCAGCTTTGGAATCACAGCAGACTCAAAGAGATTCCAGCACTGCTATGTGGTCGGAGAAAATTTACGGGCACAAAAAGGGAAGTGACGGGCAGAAAACGCAAGTGAGGTACAGAAACAGCTGGATTGGTTACAGCTTGGTGCCTGCCTTATTTGAACACAGTCTGAACAGCTGACCGCCTGTGAGTGGTTGAAGTATAGCTGCTGGGATTGGCAGAGTGAAGCTCGGCTATTGTTACAGAAGCATAGTCCTTAGTTAGGTTTTCAGTTTGCCTACCTACTAAGGTTCGTATGTAAGAACTCAAGCATGCAAGTGCGGAGGCTTGATCAGGCCAGATTTTAGTTTAACACCATTTAAAAAAAAAAAAAAAGACTTAAAAACACGAAGAGAAAGAAATCAAGTTTAAATATTTATGATGGAGGTTATAAATTGTTGGCTAGGGGACTAAATCTGATGTTAGTGAGTTTTGCTTAAAAATAATTTCATATAGGGCTGAGCACCGTGGCTCACATCTGTAATCCTAGCACTTTGGGAGGCTGAGGTGGGAGGATCGCTTGAGGTCAGAAGTTCAAGACCAGCTTGAGTAAAAGTGAGAAACCACCTGTCACTACAAAAATAGAAAAATTAGCAGGCATGGTGGCATGTGTCTGTAGTCCCAGCTACTCAGGGGGCTGAGGCAAGAGGATCACTTGAGCCCATGAGTTTGAGGTTGCAGTGAGCTATGATGATGTCACTGCACTCTAGCCCACGAGACAGAGCAAGACCCTGTCTCAAAAAAACAAAATAAAATAAAAAATAATAATTTCATATAAAAATTTAGGTATCTAGTTTCCTTTTGAAAGTCAGATGATGAGCAACAGTGGCTTGGTGTCCCCTTCTGCAAGCCAGCAGCTGGAGGGGAAGAATGACTACTTGCTTCTGAAACAGTATGTGATACAGACCCTGCATTTCTTGGTTTTCTCATGGATGTTGTACACCAAAACCTGACAGCAATCTATCTTTGGGATTTGTCTTTGCACAAATAACAATCTCCATCATTCCATAATGAAAAATGGCTTATGAAAACAATAGTGTAGCAGACAAGAGTGAGGCTTTTTGAGTCAAATAGGCTTGGTTTCTAGAACCATTCTCATCACTTCTAGCTGTGGGGCTAGGGTAATTTTTACTTGAATTCTATAAAACTCAGTTTTTTCACATATAAAACAAGGACATCAGAAGGTTTAAGTGAGATAATGACTTTAAATAGCCTGGCATTTAAAAATACTCAGTGTGCTAGCTATGATGTCAATCATGATGAGGAAGATGACGTTGATTATAATGATTAGGATGATGGCAGATTCTTGACCAAGCCAAAAAAAAAAAAAATCCTACTGTGTTTAGCTTATCATTAGAAAGTACAATCATTGCTTTGGGCTCTATCATTGACCATAAGCTTTAGGTTCTATCACTGACATTAACATTTCTGTTGCTCCTTCTATTTAATCCATGGTCAAGATGAAACATCTAAAAGTGCACGTCTTGATTTTTTTTTAACTCTTTCCTCCATCAAATCCCCAGGATTTAGCCACTTGAGCTAAAATTCATTAAACAAAGAATAATAATTAAATTACTCTACATTCATCACTAAAAATTCAATCAAATCTAAAAATCTAAAGCCATTTATTGGATATCACAGAGACATAGCCTTAATCATCTTTGAAGAAGAAAACAGAAAAGGAAAAGGGAGGAAAGAAACCCTCTTTTAGATAGTGAGAAATAAAATTAAAATCCTAAGTCCTCCATAAGACTGAACAGAACCCCTCTTGGCCAGGGGAGCCCAGAGAAACCTTAATATCGAGTTTCTGGCCACGATGAGACAGGAGGTCCAACACATCTCATTATACTCCCTCCCATGTTAACCACAATTAGACTTTCTTCCCTAAGAGTTAAACAGAAACCAGCCCTTTGGAAAGACTTGCTCTACTGCTGATTTCAACAGATCGCCTAATGTTGCTCCTCCCTTTTTATGATTTCCACAAACTGACCAGCATTCCTTCCTGATAAGAGACCAATGACCATGGAGTGGTTTTGACCAGTCTACGGAGACTGTGCTCAAAGGGCTTTCTTGCCCTCTAGTTCACCTTTCGATGTCAGAGAGCCAAAAACTCCACCCTGTGATCATGTTAACACTGCCATTACTGAACATGGGTACCATGAAGGGGCATAAAGCTCAATTGCACATGTGCATATTTCTCCTTTCATGAATATTCATGACTCCTCCCATAGCTTATTAAATATGTATATTTGGCTACCCTGCTCAGCATAGATTTCTGTTGTCTTTGCCCCTCCCTTGAAGTGCCTGTTTCTGGCTTGTGGCCACAGGCTTTGCTTCCAAGACTGGCAGAATAACCACCTGCAGACTGCACCCCTTATGAGAAATAAAGCTCTCCTTTCTAAATTTATGAGCCTTGTCATTCTTCAGTTGATAATACAAGCAATAGATTGATGGACAGAACATTAGTTTATGCTAGTAATAGAGATGATGGTAATGAAGCCAACTTTCTATATCTGAAAATGGTTGAATTAGAATTAGCCGTGGTATTAAAAGAATTCTAGGATATAGATGAATTTTAACTTTGTAAGACCTGACCTAATGCATGGCTAATAAAGCCCAACAGAGGTAAACGTGGGAAACAAAGCCCATATGTAAAAAGATGAGAAAGAATGCCTCTTTCCTAGGTTGAATATAGTCTAGAACCAGAATAAAAGAAGATGTCAAGGAGATATGTGAGGAGTTAGGTTGAAGAAATCCTTAAACTTTTTTTTTTCTTTTTACTGATTGACAGTTTTCATATAAACTTTTGGTCTCATATGCTATGTATGTAAGGATACTAATAGTACTTCTGAATTTTGTAGGGAATTAACCAATGAGTTAATTGAATATAAATTTATAATTATATGTAACCTATGTGCAGTAAAGCGTAATAATATATCTTGCCTAACATTAACCAATAACAAGAATATTATCAATATCGTGAATGTTCAGAAAACAATATAAACTTCTATACCCTAATGCCTGCCACGCATTTTAATTACTGCTGTAATCATGGTCAGTTCCATGCCAGGTCCAACACAAATGGGTCACGTGATAAAAGTGGGGGGAAATAAATATGTTCTGTGCATTTTAAAATGTGGAAAAAGGCTGGGCGCGGTGGCTCACGCCTGTAATCCTGGCACTCTGGGAGGCCGAGGCGGGTGGATCGCTCAAGGTCAGGAGTTTCAGACCAGCCTGAACAAGAGCGAGACCCTGTCTCGACTAAAAAATAGAAAGAAATGATCTGGACAACTAAAAAAATATATACATATAGAAAAAATTAGCCGGGCATGGTGGCACATGCCTGTAGTCCCAGCTACTCGGGAGGCTGAGGCAGGAGGATCACTTGAGCCCAGGAGTTTGAGGTTGCTGTGAGCTAGGGCAACAGAGTGAGACTCTGTCTCAAAAAAAATAAAATAAATAAAATAAAATGTGGAAAAAGATAGCTTTGGTATACATAGCAAGACGACTTTATATATGAACATTGTGAATCAGGAGTGAAGGAAAGAAGAAAAAACAGAGAAAGAGGAATAAGAAGTACATGTGGGACCTAGACCAGCTAAGAAAAGTTATTTAAATATACTCGTTTATGTAATAACATTCAAAGCTTTGCCTAATTAGAGAAATTTTATTTTAGCTATTCCTGCTCTGTATATGAAATACAGCATTTTTTTTTTTAAATTGTAAATCACAATTGGCAAGCTTTAAAGTTTTGGTAACTGATCTTTTGAAAATAATATATGGTCATAAAAATCACTTAATGAGTTTTGAGTGTCGAAAGAGTCAGTGCGTTTGCAGTTGACACTCGTGTACAATAAGCTTTTGTAGCCCAACAGCGTTTTGTAAAACTCCAATAGAGGAATCAGGCCTCTGTTTCTGGAATCTGCCTCCTAAAGGTAATAACCATGGCTCATCTTCAGGAATTAGTCATAAATCTTCACAGTAAGCTTTTCATTTTCATAGAGAATGTTTATTGAGGGAGAAATATAACACGTGATTCCCTTACTGAGAGATTAAACCTGTATCATTGAGAAAAGAGTATTCTCAGCAATAAAAGCAGTTGAAATCATTCTACCCGACAAGAATTTTTCTGCTATTTAGCTATTTGAAATTTTTGAAAAAATTTTTTTATTATTATTTTTTCTTCTTCTTCATTTTTTTTATAAATTTCAGAATGTTACGGAGGTACAAACATTTTGGTTACATGAATTGCTTCTGTACTGCTTAAGTCAAAGTTAGATTTGAAGTTTTTATAAAAAGAAAACAAAAACAGAGCTGCTAAGACCTGCCGAAAAGAAATGAACAAGAATTGTTCTAGATTGCAAGTTTTTTGATGGCAGGAGTCAGTTTAAGCTGGAAAGCAATTTACACAATGTTCTAGGATTAGTGCTCAGTATGTTATTAAATTACTCGTTTTGGCTAAATTAGGTGTGCTGTACGAGCCTAGAGAACTCAGTACTTATTTTTTTCCCCTTATAAAAAGTCCTTCATTAAATTTATAAACCAGTTATTTGGCACATGAAACTTATTGTCACTCATAAAATTCAGAGTGGCTACATTTCCAGATCAACACAGAGAGTCCTTTTAACTTATATTTTGTCTGAATATAGAATTAAAATGACTACTAAGTATTTGACCAACATGTATAATGCTATTTAGATTGGAAATCCCATCAGAATTTCCCTCTTGCAATTCCACTTTATATTGTACTACACCCTATTTCTTTGGGGCTGAGAACTCTGGGAACTGTGAAACCAAATATTTAAGAAAACAGGTTTACTTGCTTTATGACTTTGCAAAATTTATTTAACTTTTTTGAAACTGTGCTTCATAATCTGTAAATTGGAAGGATAATCATAGTAGGAGGTGGTTGTGTGGCTTAAGTAATCTAAATTATATAACTGGGTAGCATGTAATGAATATTCAATAAAAGTTGCTAGTAGTAATCATGAGAGTAAAAATATTCAGTCTTAAATATACTAAAATATGAACTATCTGAGGGAAGAAGCCATTAGTGGTATATCAATCTTAATTTCCTAAAATACTTGCAATTAAATATATTCCTAATGAAATTACTCCAGTCCTTAAAATGAGCTAATGGTAAGACATATTTGATTTGAGATCATGTGAATTTTTTTTTTTTTTAACATTCCTAGAAACAAACACATGTTTTCACTAACTGGCTATTTCTGGCTTCAAGATAATTGTGATCGTGGTGATGTGTTTACTTTGTTGTGCAGGCGTAATAACAGTTAAAAGAGTTTCTGAGACTAAATAAAAGGCATTTCCCTAAACCATTCCTAATCTGCTAAAAATAACACTTGATACTAAAATATTATAATTACTCTGGTTTGAAAGGTACAGCTATTAGTGGTAAGATACCACAAATATGTCTCAATAATAATAAATAGTACAGTTAAAAAGCACATCTTGAAAATCTGACGCAAAAGTAGGAGCTATTAAAATGGAATCAGTTGCAGTTCAATTTGAGCTGGCGTGCCTCACGGGATCTTGAACATATGTGCAAACAAGCTCATGCACACAGGGCCCAGGAGAGCTGGGCAGACGTCGTATTTAAAGGCAATCCAGAGAAGGGGCTTTCTAAAGTGATTCAACTAGACTAGAAATTTGGTCTCCTCATTCTTACCACTCTGCACTAAATCACCGTCCTCTTACTTTCTGGTTTAGAATACCTTAAAAATGACATTAATTATCATTTTAAATGAAACATACAACATACACTTTTAGTCTTTCATGAAACATGTATCTATGCATCTACCCAAAGGTGCTGAGGATACTTAGAATGACTGAAACAGAAAGACAAGGTCTCAGGAGCTGGTGCTCAATGAAAGAGAGCATCGTTTAAAACACTAAACCCATTATAGTTATCTAAGCGATAGAAGACATATTTGTTAAACACCAATAAAAACAAAATCGTGGACAAATTTGGGCCACAATATTGTGGCCTTAATACTCATTTCCATGCTACAGAGCTTATAATAAACTGTAAACATAATTCTTTAATATTTCAAAAATAATCACTATTGCAGGGTGTATGTGTGTGTTTGAATTTCTTTAGTTATAAGAATGTACCTTTTTTTTCCTAAGAAGTCTGCTTGTATTTGTTAACATTTCAAATACTTAAGGAAAAAAAAAAATTAAATAATCACACAGCAATCACAGAACAATATACCTACAAGATGCTAGCTAGCTATTAAGATACCTCAAATGATACATTCTCAAATATCACTCCATTCTTATTACATTGATTCTTCTCTTCCAGGTGCTAAAGTATTCTGGGTGACGAGTCGAAACTCTCTGGCCATACAGCAGATTGTCATACACTAATTCTAGTATCTACTAAAATAAGACTTTTTCGACAACCACTTTCAATTATCTTTTCTCTCTGATTCAACTCAAATTGCACGATTAGAGCTTCATTCCTTTGGTTGAAATGAAGCTTAGGGTATAACACATGTTAAACCGTAAATGCAGCTTCTAGAAAGGGGAGCCCTTGAAACCACTGTCAGTTATCCGTGTCACTGTGTGAAATAGCTCAGTGAACTCTTCGTAAAGAGTAAGACACGGGGCAAAATCCTGCAGGAGGAAAGGGGGAAGGTGCACACAGAGAGGCAAAGGACACAATTAGCTACAGTAATAGACCGAGTGCTCAATGCCTGCCAGCTTTATAGAGTTTACCTCATTTAATTACCTTATAAATGATGTATCTATTTGCCTTTACATTGTTTTGCTTGGGCCTCTACCTGCACAGAATGTGATTCATTAAGCTTGAAGTACGGTCCGGAAGTCTACGTTTTAAGCAACTATCCCGGGTCATTTTGACACAAAGGGTCCAAAGATCACACATTAATAAACATACCCTCTGAAATATTAATAGAATCTATTACTATTGATATTCATTCTGCCTTATTCTACAAATCTCTAATAACAAAGTTACCTTCCACAAAATTTTACCTTGTCAGGAACTTAATTTAACACTGAGGTTGCAAACTGTCCCCTGAGCACTGGAAAGCAATCTTATTATTTTGTGAAAAGCCATATCACCTTCGCTGCAGCTTATAAAAATTATAGACGTTACGATTTCTTGTATCTTTCTTCTTTTTAATGACACACTCAAATCTCTATTTAGAACCCAATTGTACCAAGTTCTCATCCTGCATTCGCAAGTAACAACTACCGATATCAGGTGTTGGAAATTGAGCCGTACTGTGACTGTCAGGGCCAATTAGCTTCCTGTGCAAACTTTCGGGAGCGATGCTGAGTCACTAACCTTTCTGTTTAGAGCATGCGGTGCTCTCGTGAAAAAAGAACCTGATTTTTTAAAATTAGAAAGCGGAGTGTTTCTGGAGCTGACTTCAATCAGGTTTTAAGTAATGCAGAAGCTTTTGCCAACACGACTGCTGTGAACACGAGGGCAGACCCTTACTTACCCCACGGAACCAGAGTGCGGGACTGTGTGGTGAGGTGCAAAGAAAATGGTTGTGTAATTGGTACAACACAATGTGACAGAGATCAACTGTTCTCAAGATTTCACAAGGGTAAAAAGAAATGGGCTTTACTGAATGTGGGGGGTATAAAAATATCATGGTTCTAAAATAAATAGATCTTTACCTGACTTCATAGGTCCTATCGTGAAGCTTCGGAGAAAGAAAAGACACAGAAAGACAGATGCTTATACACAAATGACCCTCAACTTTCCCTGGACATACACTTATTTCCGTTTTAATCTTTTTCAGTAGAGGAAACAAAAGCTTTTGAATCATGTAGTTCTGGGTTCAAATCCTAGCATTTGCATTTACCAGATTGAGTGAGCATGGTTAAACTTTCTGAGTCTCAGTTTTTACATCTGTAAAATGGAGATCATAATAACTATTGTTGGGACTGCTGTAAACGTGCAAAGTTCTGAGTATAGGTATTCGATAAATGGAAACCACCACCGCCACCAGCGTGACCACTGCGGCAGCATTATCATCATAAGGATTTAGGATGATGAAAAAGATATGAAGTCAACTTGTGCCCTCCTCTGCAGCTAAGGCAAGAGAGGTGGCCAGGGTAGGGGACTAGGGGTGAAGGTATAGTCTGCAGGTGATTGTATTGATTATCCATTTCCTATGTGCAGAGATGTATTCTGAAATGGTTGATGGGTTGATGTCTTAGGATGAGGTCACATTCATATGGGAGGGGGCAGGCTTTATTCTGAAGGGGGTGAGTGGATATTCAGGGTTTCCTTTATAAAAAGGGGGAAAACAAAAAACAAAAAACCTCTGCTGCATGGAGGCAGGTCAGGAGCCAGGTAGGGTGATACTCTCTCTATGGGTCTCCAAGATGAGGATGAAATAGTAAAGCATATTGAGTGATTAAGAGGGTGAGTTTTGGAGTGGGTAATTTCAGATTCCAATCTGGTCTCTGTTGTCTTTTAGCTTTGCAATTTAGACTGAAAGATTAACCTCTCTGAGCTCTGTTTTCTCATCTATTAAATAATATCTATTTCCTAAGTCCGATATAAAGATCAAGTGAGATAATATTTATCTACACAATATAGTATTAGATATGTATCATATTTTCAACCCATATTAATCCTTTAATATTATGAACAAGTTATATTATCTGGCTGCATCTTAGGCTTCCTGTTCATTTCCATTTTGATATCATCACACCTTCAGTGAAGTGCTCTTGAAACGGTCAATCTAATCTCAGCCTTGCTGTGCAAATGAAGAAAATATCTCTTTTGTCCATACTTGATCCAAGACGTTGAGGAGGGAAGAAGGGTCAAAGAAGGCAAGAAGAGGGAAGAATGGGGAGACGACCCTCCCATTGGCAGAGGACAGCAAATGCCAGGGCTGTGTGGTTCAGCTCCCTCCAGCCCCAGGAAGAGTTCTAGCCCCTCACATCAGTGCATGATGCCATCCATATCAACAGTACTTCTGCTAGGAAGAAGCCCACGTATCCCAAGCCCTTTCCTCACTGGGTAAACGCACATTTAGATAGCACCCTGATTCCATGTGTCCTCCTTTACCTTTTGTTGTTGTTTAAATCATCGAGTTGTATTAGTTATAGCACTTACTATGTATTAGACATTCCATGAAAAATTCAGTTTTGGTCATTAACCCCAGATCCTAGCATTTACATTCCTTTTAAAATTAAATAGATGGAGATGTGGATGCTCCAATGTAAATCATGGATCAACAGACGTCTCAGAAGACAGAAATTAATTACTCTCTGAATAGCTGGACTTTGATGAGAACAACAATAGTTTCCCTTAGAGAAAACTGTTTCACCATTTACCCTGGGTCTTGCTCCTTCCTAGCCATATTCATTGTCACATGACATACTTCCCAACCACCTGAATTCTACTCACTGGTTCAGAATCTTTTGGCTTATGTAACATGTTATGTTTCTGCCTCTTTTGCATTATTGCAGTGGTAGCTGCCTGGCTCGCTTCTAAACACCCAAGTTCACCCTGCAATCTAGAGGCCAATTCTTCACTTTGACAAACCAAGCTTCCATTTCCCTCTCAAGCAACTCTGTGGTTGCCCACAGCCTCCCAGGGCTGCCAGGTAGCCCCCTGAGCTCGTCTCTTGGCAACCTCTTCTGAGGAGAGGCTGCCAAGGACCTAAAGAGCCTCTGCTCATCCTGCAAAGGGAGTCCTGGATGGGCGTCAAAAGAATAGGGCTTAAAAGACTTAATTTTTTTTCTCTCCTTTTCTTTACTCATGATTTTTTTCAATTTTTTATTTTAAAATATTTAATTGACAAAGTTTGCATATATTCAAGGTGTACAATGTGATGAGTTGATATATGCATACATTCTGTAATGATTATCACAATCAAATTAATTAATACATCCACCACGACCTATACTGGACATAACATCACCAGAACTTGTTCATCATATACCTAAAAGTCTGTCCCTTTGATCAACATCTCTCCATTTTCCTCTCTTTCCAGCCCCTGCAAACCACCGTTCTACTCTCTGTTTCTGTAATACGATTTTGATTTTCTTAGATTCCACGCATTAATGAGATCATGCTGTATTTGTCTTCCCGGTTTTTTTTTTCAATTTTCTTAAATTTTTATTATGAACTGTTCCAAACATATCATCAAGAAAATGGTGTATATATAAGTCATCTTTCTGTCTTCCAGCTTTAAGTATCATCAGGTCACACTAATTATTTATCTGTTTCTGTGCTGTCCAGTACAGTAGCCACTTGTCACTTATTAATTAAAATAAATTGATTAAATTAATTAAAAATAAATAACACAAAAAATTCAGTTCTCAGCTGTATCAGCCATACTTCAAGTGTTCAGCGGCCATATCTGGTAAGTGACTGCCTTTTGGACAGTGAAGTGCTATAAAACAGCTGAACATTTCTATCATCACAGAACTACTTTATTAGTGCTAAGGTATATCTACTAAACTTCTTCCCCAACCACAGATTATTTTGAAACAAATCCCAGGTAATACATCATGTCATCTAAACAAAGCACCAAGAAATTAACAATAATTTTTTAATAACACCAAATATGCAGTTGGTATTAAGATTTCCTCATTATAATCAAGTCTCTTAACCTGGGATACAGTAAAAACTCTGATGTCATATGCAAACATTTGTTAAAATATATATGTGCATTTTTTTCTGGGGAGATGGTTTATGGTGGCTCTCAAATTCTGATAAAGGTCAGTTTAC